>VKKT01000352.1:45953-57389 GCA_008038995.1 Haliotis laevigata
GCATTTCGTCATATGTTTGGGAACGTTCGGGTAGCCAAGTGGTTAAAGACCGAAGACCCGGGTTCTATTCCCCACGTGGGTACAATGTGTCAAGCCCATTTCTGGTGTTTCCCGGATATTGCTGGACTATTGCTAAAAGCGGCGTAAATAACTCAACTCACTCACTCGTCATATGTTTGTCGACTTATTGGAAGTGGGAAACTGCTGACCCAATGTTGCTAGTCGCAGAATCGCTATCTTGAACTGGAGAGTCCCATGCTGCAGTTGCAGCGTTTTAACATACCCTGTAGTGTGTATCATTTATGGGATTATCTCGTTTATGGGATCGGCATACATGCCTCGATTCAACTCAAGATGGTCCGAGAAGTGGTAGACTAGGAGCTACACCCGGTTCTTCATATACGTCATCGACGTGCTTCTACCAGGACATTCCGGAATCTGCAAGAGGTGGCCAAAAGACCCAACAGATTGTCTTTGTACTACATGTATGGAGTTTGAGAAATTGGAGGCGAGTCTGAGTCAGTGATGAATCAAGATTACTTCTCCAACGCTGATATGGAATAGAGAATATCGACAACGTCGAAATGAACCGAACTGCGTTCGACAGGTCGACAGATTCTGCGGCGGAAGTGTGATGGTGTGATGTGCCATGTCCCATGCACGGAGATCTAATGATTCAGGGGAATCTAACAGTAAATCAGTATTTACTGTTGTACGTCAACGTTACAGACACTTACACGACTGCAACCTCAGCATAAACATGTTAAATAGACCAGTGGTAGGACCACCCGGTGGTCACGCCAATTGTGTAGATCGATGTTCATGTTGTTGAACACTGGATTGTCTAGTCCAGGCTACATTATTTACAGACCGCCGTCATTAAGCTGGAATATTGCTGAATATGGCATTAAACAACAACCAAACGAAACATGGCGGTCGTACGTGACTTGTGACAGAACGGCAATACTACTATGTCACTGTTATTAAAACACGTGACTATCACCATATTTAGTTTCATCCTTGCATCAATAACATTTAATAAAATATTCACGTTTAAAAGTATTTGTAAACGTCTATGCGTTTCTATTCGGAAGAATGTATTACCTTACCAAGGTTTTGTTCAGCGAGACGAAATTTAGACCGTTATACGGATTATACAGATTAATATATATGCGATTTTCTTTAGTACAGTAAATTCCTTGCAGATTGTCAGTTCCGTCAATTTCTCACTTAAATACATTTATGATTTTACTGAAATGACAAACTATACAAATGTTCAAGGCCGTTAGCCCATCATGTGTATTTCTTCATGAATAAATTTAGGAGAGGAAAGCAAAACGTTCCTTAAAACCAGAACAGCTTCAAAGAGTTTAACAGCAGACAAATCACGTTTGTGCTTCGAATTAGATTAGACAGAGGTTCAACACACGGCGTTGGGTTTGAAGATAATCGTGACGATTCAATAAACCCATTACAGACTCTTCCCACGTCGATATTACTGTCTCCCATCAGAATGAATGTATGCATATCATAATTAACAGCTCTGAAAGGGGAAGTTTAAATAATTCTTATATTAAGTGGAATATGAAATTCCAATTTCTCTGTAGATTTAGTCAGGATGGATATTTTGGTAAACGTTTCAGGTCGATTAAAATAATTACTTCGTGATACATGTTAACTCCTACGGTAACTAAAACTGGCTTAAAAACGGGCGTATTTCATGAGATGCATCTGTTTCTATCGCTACCAGCATGTCACTCACGAAACGTACCATTCATAGGAAGTACCACATTGGCACATTCCAAATATGGTCATCATCAATGACGTCACACTTGAAAATAACCCCAGCACACATATATCCCCTCCTCTAACAAAATCCCGTGTACAGTCTCGTCATCCCCATCACGTCAGTGAAAGACACCATTACCTTCTCCACATCTAACCGCCATGCTCAGAATTCCAACACATCTTTAATCGGCTTCATAATGACCTAGCGCCTGTGTTAAGAACCCATCAAAACTAGCCTCTGAGTCGACCGCCTTTCATAGTAGCGTTCCCTCCCACCTTAAGCCTTTCACCTGCAACAGCAAGACCAAGAAGATGCGCCCGCCAGTTCTCCTGCTGACATACACAGGTTTAGGTAAGTAAAGACTTTGGATAGCCTTGAATACACCCTTTAAATCATGTGAATCTTTTTGACAGCTTGTAACAGAAAAAGGTTGACGTATGTTTTATAAGTAAACTTTAACAGTTTTAACTGTAACTTACAATGTTCGTTGTTGGTATTGATTATTTGTGGACAAGCTGTCTTGCACGTCTTCAATGTGTCAGTGTTGTATGTGAACATTGTTTCATGCATAAGTGCCGGTAAACCATTCATCGGGACTGCTTGATGTTGAAATTTCATTGATATTAACAATAGTATAGTAAGGTACTAAACTCGAGGCATTTTTAAAACTTGCTGATCATGTGATATAGTTAATGTGTACAGTATTTTATGCTTTCATTTGGTATCCTTGACTGACATTTCTTTATAGATTCATAAAACTTATATCTGATATGTAATTCAATTTAGCGAAATAAGTACATATGATATTAAAAGGTGAAACGTAGAATGTCATAAAATATAAGTCGCGCAGTAGATACCATTATGTCCGGATGAATTGTTCAAATACCACCCTGCCTGGGGAAATATATAGTTTGTTTTATATATTGAATATACAACTAGTGTATCTTTTAACAGACTTTACAAGCAGGTTTATCGGTGACTTTCATTCTTTCAGTTGGAAATTACACTTTTCAGACATTTGTAACTGCTTGAAGGGTAATGGAGTTAAATGCTTTTCCATTGTTACGGTATAATTAACTCAGTTTCATTTAATTCTGTGAGTACAGTTATTAGTATCTTTATAAACAAAGTGGATCTTCTTGATACCCAAACTATATAAATATATTTTGAGAATTATAAATTCTTAGAGTAACTGTGTGAAACTAACTGTATCAGTTCACTACAATGAAAGGATACGTGTATACATGGCACGTTTCATGGATAACACATTTTTTAATTCATAAAACGTGTCATGTATTCATGTTCGTCCAACTTATAAATCCCTTTCAATAATTTCATTCGAAAAAATACGTGTCTCACAGTTACATTTTAAATGTAAAGATCAACGCCAGAGAATAACTCAACTAACAGACAACGTTTTCTCACGTGCAGCCACAGTTGTAGATTGGTAACGACCTGACACAAGGTTGTCTTAACGTTAAAAGTACGTCATTTAAAACGTCATGTCACAACGTAATAACATCACTGCAACTTACGTCGAGGAAACGCTATGCTTTGGGCTCCTCACAACGCTATAACAACGTTTCTTATAATTTGGTGTCACCATAGTTTTCTGTAAAACTTTTCACTTTGAGATTCTTACTTCACTATTCAGCTACAGCCTCACAAAACACACGATCAAAACAACAAGCAAATTGACGATTAAACATTGAAGTGCATTTCTGCTTTGTTTCTTATGCAGTGTTCATTACTGGAAAACTAATCAACTATTAACGTTAAATAGAACGTCAAAACAATGTAAAATAACTTAACCTTGTGGCGTAAAAAGGACGTATAACAACGTCAGGCCATAACGTTGTGACAACAAAAGCATAACGTGAACTTGTTAGCTGGGAACGAGTCTCAATGATCTGCCAAAACAGATTCCATTGGGCACAAAAGGCAAATCAGTGGTGAAACTTTAAATAAAAGATCACTAAAAATCAGTGATAATAACAGTAGTTTGTGAAAAGGAAAGGCATGCCCTGTCCACCCACCTCTCATAGTTTGAATGCAAAAGTGTGTATTGGTCCTTGTAAAGTCAATGGTTTTGTTGTATGATTGCTCTGTAGGCAAAATGAGATGAATGTACAAGTATAACTTGGCTGTAGGTATATAACATAAAATCTCTTGTTAAGATGATATCTTTAAAGTACCGTATATATTGTGTAGAATGACCGAGAAGAAAACCATATCTATATTTACTGTCATCGATATTACTCTATTAAAATTGTAGATGAACCTACCGCGGTTTTACATAAGAGGTTTCAAACGTAGATTTGATACCTGTCACTTTTGTTTGATACTGAACACAAACGATACTGCTGGAGTACCAATCGGAATGCAACATTTATAATGTCTTGTTGAAGCTGGAGAATAACGAGCGAGGTACAGAGAAGCCGGGACAATCAGTGATCAAATAATTTAGACATATTTATAAGCACAATTCACTCAAGGGATACAACTAACATAATCGGAATAAATTTCTATTAACTGCAGTGTCCCTTGTTCGACTCCAACTGTATCATTGGAATGTTTTACATCATTAACGTATAAAGATGATATAAAGGTGAGCCTACCCTGCCCAATCCGTCACAAATGCAAAGGCAAGGCAAGTATTCGTCTGGACAATACTCCTTTAAATGGGAAATGGCATCGGACATCATATCTGTCCTAAAATTTAAAAATGTCACCCATGCCTTCGAAGAAACGTTTTGAATTCAAACTTATCCTTTTGACGTTGAAACCTTGATCAAACATCGTTTCATCAAGAATCGTAGAGCGCGTAATCGGTGGTTCGACCTCATACCAAACGTGGTTAAATCATGGTACTTATTGTCAGTAGGTGCTCGGCATGAAGGGGGATATAGCAAATACTGGTCAACAAGGAGTGAGTATATTGGTTACGAGAAGGGTATCAATGATTATGTAAGAGCAGGATCAGTAGAGGCAGCACCAAACGCCTGCCGAGAGAACCGGAATGATCAGGAAGGCAACCGTAATCCCTCCTCTCTTCACCTCAAAATTCGTCAGATATAGTCGACGAAGATGGGATATAGCTCGACAGACTGGAAGTTGACAATTTGAAAATTGAAGTTGAATCCGTCCTGTCATACAGTCTTGTGGATGTTTTGTTTTAATGCTATATTTTGTGCATTTCTAAACTGTAAGCAGGATGACATATGACGCGGTTTAACTGGTCTCATTTATTTCCACTCAAGTCGAGTAGAAGGAAATTGGTTATTTGACCATTATGGATGGTCATGAGATCATTGACATACCTGAAGCGTACGTTAACCTTTTTAGACCCTAATTACCTTTATGGCTTAGTAAGTCATGAGTGGAACGATTAGAGAAACATCTCTTTGACAAAAGTACCAATCAACCATTCAGAAAGAAAACTGATCAAATTTAAGCTATCTCTGTTTAATCATAGGCGAGGAATGAGCTCCACTTACAGCAATTATCTTCTGTATTGACATGCACTTTTTTCAGTTGGCTTCTTCGTAAAACCAGAACATGCGCACATTACTGTATTGTTATATTCTAGATGCTTTTATGATTATGATTTGCTCTTTGCTATAGTTACATATTATCGATGCGACGTCAAACGATTTTATAATTAAGATATTTACTGAAACAAATTGTTACAGTCAGCTCACTTTCTTTATAACAGATCTTTCTCCTATGCCTCTTTCAAACTGGTATTCCCATTGGGTTAGTATTCTAGTTGGGGGCGACATTAAATATTTACTCACTTTTATCTAAATGCAATGCGATGAATTATTGACAATACACGCGCGAAAGTGAGTCTTAGAGAACTTGGTTCAACACCTGTTTAAACAGTATTCACGTCAAACAAAAGAACATAACATGTGAATGTGTCACAAAGAAGCTTTGTCAGATTTTACAACCATTGTGTTGTGCTGCTACTAAGCGTCCAACTTAACCTTAAACGTTCACTGACAGAGCCGTGGCTAAAATGTATGAGCATTCAAAGATGTCCATCATGCAGACACGGACGACGTCGGTGTCGTTGTCGAGAGACTGGTTACACGTCAAATGAAAACAAGATTAAAATCAAACCAGTAGAATAAAAACATTTCTGATTGATTTTTTCCAGCTTGGACCCTTAAGAGCTGTAGTAAGTATTGATCACATAGTCATTTTTGGTTTCACAACATAAATCGTGATTGCATAGCCGAAGACCTACCCACCGATTTAATTAGTTTCACGAGCATATTGCTGGCGATTCTGCCATCAGTAGGTTTCCGCGAAGTCGTAATTGGTGGAACAGTTATTACACGGGCACTGGAATTGATTGCGTCGTGAATGACAAGAGCTAACGTTCATCTTTTCAAGAAGAGGTGCCAATATCCAAAATAAGGTTTCATCATTTCGAAACAAACTTTCATTTTGTATGAACTGTAGAATTTTCAAACTGGTTTGATAACAATGAAACATACACATTTCGTCAATTAGAGTGCAGTATCGCGTGTCATCATGTCTAATTTGCATAACATCCGGAATTGTCCTTGTTTTGTCTCTACCACGCATGCGTCCTCTCCTTTCCGTGCAGCTTGGTCCTGCATGTGCATGTTATACTCCCCCTACCTTGTTCTTTTTCTTCCTTGCTCAGCCTCATGACACGTTGCTCTGCCTAAATCTACTTACAAATTTTATTCGCTCTCGTCACCTGTGACTCACAGCTGTGTTATTAATTCCACACATGCCATGATTATGGTGTCTGTGGTGTTTCCAGTATTGTAAGCCAAGCTTGGGCTGTGTGATGTTCTTCGGTATCAAGTTAAAGCGTGTTTCTTAGGGAACCCGTGTTTTCTACTGCAAGTTATAACCTTTACTTGAAATGTCATCAGCAATCGGGATCAGTCTATCTTAATGTCCCTGAAGTAATGGTCATTTGCAGTTTTAATTGATGGTGTATGTTTCCAGTAGTCAGTTTCATTTACCATTGAATATATGGACATAATAAAACCGGGGTCGTTTGCGTCATTTAATATAGAGAAACAATTCTATATGTAAACAATTTGTATACTCTTGCTGGGGGCGGTGGGGTAGCCTAATGGTTAAAGCGTTCGCTCGGCGATTCCCCACATGGGTACAATCAGGGAGACTCTATAAGTTGTTAAGTGTGTTAAGTTTTACTCCGCACTCAGCAATACTCCAGCTGTATGGAGGCGGTCTGTAAATAATCGAGTCTGGACCAGACAATCCAGTGATCAACAGCATGAGCATCGATCTACGCAACTGGGAACCGATAACATGTGTCAACCAAGTGAGCGAGCCTGACCACCTGATCCCGTTAGTCGCCTCTTACGACAAGCATGGTTTAGTGAAGATCAGTTCTAACCCTGATCTTCACGGGCAGGACTAACCTACAACGAAGATGAAAAGGGGATGTACAGCTGGAAACACTCACGGGACGGTGGTCCAAGTTTTCCGTAGGGAAACACTCCGGCAGCTGTGGTCAACGTCCACGGTCACATCAACAAGACCAATATTTTGGGTTGGTGCATTAACGGGAGTTGATACTAAACCGCAACATTAACAGGTCGGTCAATTCCAAGGTTGATGGAGCAGATTTAGCACAACATCCCGACGTCCCGGCTTTTGCATCTTCCTCACCTTCAGGCACCTGCACAATTATAAATATGCGCATTTAACTTTTAACATCATTCTATCTAAAGATAAAAATAGATAATTACTATCTAGAGATTCTTTACTTCGGTCACGTTTTAAAAACAACAACATCATTGCAGGTTTTGATATAAGAGTACACAATGCATGGCTATTGTTGTAGATACAAATTGATTTTTAACAAGACTCTTTGTTAGAATAACAGTTAAACTCTGGGTTACATGTACATGTACAAGCCAGCTGTGTCACCCTATACATGTGGCGTGGCATTTGCTTGATATTTACCAAAGGCTATCAATTTGATAAAAACCGTTATTGACGGTGCATCATGTTTAGACGTCATTCTGAGAATGTCTTCGTCTCGATCAAGACAAAGACCGTCGAGAAAAACGGGGAATAGAGTCAACTATGAAGTCGGGATTGGTTTCATTGGTCGGGCTTGGAGGAACATTAAATAATATGTAAACTCTTAATATGTGAAGTTTATAACCCACTTGTTAGTGAGTGAAGTGATGAGGAGGAGGATTTGGAGATTTAACGTCGCAGGCCGACATAACTCGTATTTCGCACATGGTAGTGAGTGAAGAGAGTTTTGTTCCCATATGAACCTATACCTATAGAGGGTGGGGTGGGGGTGGCCGTGGGGGTGGGGTGGGGTGCCAGTAGCCTAGTAATTGCAGTGTTCGTTCTTTACGCCGAAGACCTGTGTTTGATTCCCCTCTTAGGTACAATCACACGAGAAACCGATTTCTGGTGTCCCCTGCCGTGATATTGGTAAAACGGTCTAAACCCATAATCACCCACTCACGTACTCTAGTCGCTATATAACTGAACATACAGCTGATGAGACTCAAAAAAGGAGATTTACTCTCTGACTTGCCCTGTGATAGCAGAAATTCTGTGAATACGTCACTCAAGGCACGGGATACACCGCATCAGTATACGGTGTAATATCGTACCAAGATGAGTATCCTCCCTTAGCAGTGCAAGGATCCGCTGGTCATGGCATCAAGTCCTGGAATATGTTTGGATGACAACATAATACACCTGTCCATGGAATTCTCTAATACGAAGAACATCTATACCCCGGACTATCCATCAAACTATAACTGACATGCTGTGAAATAGCTAAAATGCTGTCCATATTAAGATCTTCGTCACTCACTCACTCATACAACCTATGGGAAAGGATCATCCAGTAAGCTAAGAACTCTATTACCGAACTCAACGTCAACGTCACGCACCGCAATCTCATAATGGAATCATTGTATATCCATGTGTCAAGAGAGAGAAATATGCAATTCATAATCACTTCTTTGACGAATGGACCTTTGGGAACACAGTACACGATACCCATGTCAGGTTTTTCTCCCCTGGTGATAACAGTATTTTAAATCATTGAACCATGGAATGAACCAAAAACCCGACGCAGGCCCATCTTATCAAGTTCTTCTCATCCTAAAAGCACTCAATGTCAATCCATTCCGTTATCAGGAAACATGGAATGCATGCAAAATTGTACAACCAGAGTGCTGAAACACGACCATCGAGCTAAAAAGTCCACTGCGACACCAATTGCGTGCCCATACTGAAACCTATGATACGTACAAGGAACTGGATGGAAAAGGACGTGAATGCTTGTTTTCTCTCGATAAACTCACAGTATTATCTATCATTAATGAAGGATATTTATAAATCGCACTTTTCCACGCATCTAGCACATGCTCAAGGCGCTGTTTCCCCCCTCGATCATTGGATGTCAATCCCAACGGCACATCGTATGAGAAATCTTAACTCCCTGGGGATCATACAACTCTTGCAGCTACTAGGCGCTTTCCCATCCTTACGAGGTACCCATTCACAGCTTGGTGAGCTAGAACCCATAGTCACAGTACTTTGTCCAGGTTTACTGCACGTTGCTGTACCCGCAACTAGGTGTTTGCACGTGTTCATGTGGCTACCATGTATGTGTCGATATTACAGTAGCTGTTATTTCACCAACTACTGTGTAAACTGGGTTGAAACCTAAAGGTCACCGTTCCAACTGAGTACACCCACAGGGAAGCAAGCAATGCAGATTATTTACCGTTAAGTGACGGTCTTTTGAGTAGTAACTCGTGAAGGTCCGGGTTAGAATGTGCCTTCAGTAACCCATGCTTGTCGTAAGAGGCGACTAACGGGGTCGGGTGGTCAGGTTCGCTGGCTTGGTTGACACATGTCTTCGGTTCGCAATTGCGCAGGTCGATGCTCATGTTGTTGATCACTGGATTGTCTGATCCAGACTCGATTACTTACAGACTGCCGCCATATAGCTGGAGTATTGAAGAGTGCGGCGTAAAACTAAACTCACTCACTCATTTTGAGTAACTATATGTGTTTAGATAGACACATCGGTAAAATAATTAGCACATGTCAGTAAACATGTTAAATATATTGTCAGTTCCCCAAGTTAGTCAGGGGCACGCAGGTCGACGTCGGGCGTGGCAAAAAACTATGATTGTAGGTTCGAATCCCAGATTTGCCGTGACTATAACTATTGGTGTTTCAACAGATATCTGGCTCTTTCTTTACACTTTAGAACTCCCCTTTCCAGGTTTCCCTTCATCGTTTAGCTGACACCCTGTGATATTCAAATACTGGTTACCTTTATTCATTAGCTGACACATTCGATATTCAATGTACGGGTTTCCCTTCATCATTTAGTTGACACATGTGATATTCAATGTACGGATTTTCCTTCATCATTTAGCTGCCACAAGTGATATTCAAAGTACGAGTTTCCCTTCATCATTTAGCTGACACATGTGATATTCAATGTACGGATTTTCCTTCATCATTTAGCTGCCACAAGTGATATTCAAAGTACGAGTTTCCCTTCATCATTTAGCTGACACAAGTGATATTCAAAGTACGGGTTTCCCTTCATCATTCAGCTGACACATGTAATGTGCAAAGTACGGGTTTCCCTTCATCATTTAGCTGACACATGTTATATTCAAAGATGAGTTCACTCCCTCATTCAAGAATACAGACTTTCAAATACCATGCAAAATCACAGAATGTACCACATTATATACGAACGACGATCCGTGGGCACTGAGCATAGAAATTACTTTAACTTTCATTTAATTACAAGGACATACCAGCTGCTTACTACTAGATCGTCGGCTACATCCTGGACAGTAGGTAACTACTTTAGGTTTACGTATGAAACCACGACAATCTCATTTAAGATGAGCCTTTTTAAAATGGATGTATCATGAATTTTTACTTCGGTCAGCGACACTGCTTAATCAGAGTGGTTATATTTTCATTTAGTCTGCAGACTATCTTCTCAACCACAAATTCATTAAAACATAACTTCAGCAGTTCAGAATATCACTGATTCCTCAAGAGACACACCATACGAGAGAAGTTTCACGTGAATTGCTTTGAAGAAGTCAAGCACTAATTGAGCACAGTTACACATTGTACATACATTGTTAATCGGTTTAGTAGTGAGACACAAGCAACATGATATATTTTATTTAACTCGTACTGTTTCGTAAGCTCAAGGGATTAAACATAAGTTTATGAAGTCATCCTAGCCTCATTAATATTTGGGCATTGTCTTCCAGTACGAGTAGAATAAAATGAAATGCAATTGGAAAACAATGAAAAACATTTGTAATTGTACAGTGATTTGCAAAAATATTACCAACGTTTTAACTTTTTACTTTACAAGTAGAAACTCCGGAAGATTAAGATGGCACGGTAACTGGATTTGCATGGTATGTAATCAGAATTAAAATAGTTTGTCCGGTTGTTTAAAACATAAACCCAGTATGTAATCAGTGCTTCTTCACAATACGCTTTGGGCGATATGAAATATACAGGATTGCATTTGGTTGAGAAGTACGGGTGCCAATTAGTCCAACGTTCTGCAATATTTCGCCCCCCGGGCTTCGACT
>VKKT01000352.1:72802-83667 GCA_008038995.1 Haliotis laevigata
TAATGTGTCTGAGTGGGGTAGTCATGCTTCACTGCGGCATGGTTACTCAGTGGGCTAGCACTATAAAACCATCTTAAGTCTGGGCTAGTACAAGCAACCGCACCTACACATACACACGCATGCACGTCGTCATAAGAGCGAAATATTCTCAAGCGCGACGTTAAACCCAATTTCACCTCACCTCACCTCACTCTGCCATACACGTCGCTAGTTTTGCAGATTCCAGAATCGAACGTTATTGCCCCACTGGACACTGGCACAGGGTCAAAATAGGAAGGCCCGCTCCTCGTAAACGATTACGAATGGTTTACGCCGACACTCACCCAAACCAGACACTGCACTTGCAGCTGCAGTTGCTGTGACAGGGCGATTCCGCAAATGAAGTAGCCTATCCCGCACTACAGTGGTAATCCAATGTCTAACACTCAGAATCCGACCTTGCGTAGAACTTGTTTGCTGATATCGGTTTCATAAACTACTGATGGCAGTCTAGTGAACATTGAGGCGGCGTGTGACGGCAGATGGAGACTCCCCAGCCCCCAAAGATTCAATAACAATGTTTCGATTTGTAGCATTGAGTCGCGCATTGCGATTTTTTTTTTCAATAGGCTAAAAAATGTCAATGATCGTCTGAAAGAACGGTTTCATTTAGGGAATGTCTTCGCTCATGGTTCCTCAGAACAACACGAGCATATTACAAACCACTTTTTCTCCATGATATTTTCATGCAAGTTAACACTTTCGAATGTAAACGTGCAATAAAGTTTCCGAAGATACGTTTTTGCACTGTGCATTCGTTTCAAGTACACAAACCAGCGACTTAATAACAATTAAACACTGGTTTTGATAAATATTTGAAGTTTCATATATCAAAATAACCTATGCATTACGGTGCTATATAGTGGACGACTGAATCACTGAATAAATTTAAGGGGACAAGTTGATTTTGAGGAATACAGGGATTATTGTAGACCGTCGCAATATTTTATACGTTACGATGAGTAGTCATCGATCTGTAAATAACTGAGCTCAGACCAGATAAACCAATGGTCAATATTATGAACAATGTTTCAAGCCATTTAATGAGTTATGTCGCATTTTACGACAGGTATAGCTTACGAAGAACCAGTTTTATCCATTCATTGTACTGTCTGTACATACTAGTCGTGGCATTTCGTGAATGTGCATGTAATGTATCACCAAGCACGATATGGCCGTGGACCTTTAAACATCACCAGTCAAACCCAATACTTACATGGATTCAGTCGGCAAATACCACGGATCATATGAGCCAACACAGCGATGAATCAGAGAATTTATCACTATCTAGTTTCACTAATTCACGTGACTATCATTTTACTCAACAATACCTCACGACAATCGTGATCTGTGTGACTTATGCTCGATATGAATCTTATACCTCATTTTATATCAACGACAATTCCTTTTCTCAAATCATGGCCTTGTTGTAGCAGATGTTTCAGGCATATTATTAAATTGTAACTTGCATCACTTTCAAAGTTCTAATAAGACTATTATGTGGGTTGGAAAACGACGTCACACGATTCTCAAACGTGAAAAATGTAAATACATTCTCTAGGTAATTCAAATACATATAAGCAAAAGGCGACGTCATTAACTGTTGCTTTGGCACTTTCCTTATAAGGCTCGCACATTTTGATTAGTCTTGCAAATAATCAAATAAGTGGACAGTATTGTGAATTTACCGTCACAAGAAATTTCCAGGTAATCGGAAAGAACGCTGCCGTTTCAGAGGTTGTCTGATTGCAGGATTATTTACCGGGAATTCTGCATGCAATACATGTAAAGGTTTTGTAGTAGCTGAATATTACATACCGTCGCCATTGCTGGATACTGAGGAGGGATTTTACTCCAACTTCTGGGAATAAAAGTAAAGCTTTCGACAATCCATGTTTTGATTAGTGATGTATACCGTATGTCAACCTTTAACACAGTGTTGTTTTTAGCTTGTATCATTCTTCTGTTCTCAAATTTCCATGGTTTACATATAACACAGAAGAAGAGTTGACGACGCACCTCGGAGCGTGCCAAATCCTTTTTTAACATTCTGACCAGTTTGTAGTAAAATACACCCGTAAAGATCCGGGTTAGAATTGATCTACAGTAACCCATGCTTGTGGTAAGAGGCGACTAACGGGAACGGGTGATCAGGCTCGCTGACTTGGTTGACACATGTCATCGGTTCCCAATTACTCAGATCGATGATCATGCTGTTGATCAGAGGATTGTCAGGTCCAGACTCGATCATTTACAGACCGCCGCCATATAGCTGGAATATTGCTGAGTCACTCACTCATTGTAGCAAAATAACGATATGAAGTAAGTTGATGAAAACAATATCTAGTATTTAAAATAAGTGAATATTATCATGCCTATTGTCATATCCGTCTAGACTGGATAGGAGGGTAAAAATGATGGGAAATGGAACTTTTCGATCAATGAAGTAGAAAAGCAGGGTGAGGCGATGTACTACTGTCTTACACAGGATGCGTGAATACCCGTAACTTGTAAATAGTTTTAAGGGTCTCAATTATTGCTTATATATCTTCCATAACCTGTTTACTATGGACGCTTTGAAAGGGCTTTGTTGAGTTGACCCTGACTAATGGTAGCTATCTCGCGTTTCGAAATCTAGTTTAGTTTCCCCAAAGACACATACACGAAATATGTCCCATGGTCGCCATGTTGGTTATTGTTTATATGGTTTTGAAAGGACGATACCGCGTCTGTGAATTTACCATATCTGGACAATATGTCAGTGCTGTAATCCGTTAACACAGAGTTGACACATAGATCACTACAGATTTCGAAGTATATCGAGTGAGTGAGCATGGTTTTACGCCTCTTTTAGCAATAGTCCAGCTAGATCACTGCAGGAAACACTAGACATGGGCTTCACACTTTGTACCCTCGTGGTAAATCCTACCCTCGGACTTTCAATGCTATTAGTGAGTCCCCGGACAAACCCTACTAGTACCCTGTTCCTATGGATACTGCTCCCCTTGGCACCGATGTCTCTTTATAACCTAAAAGGCACTCTATATATCAACGTTTAGAGATGGGGAGGGATCTGACAGTATTTGAAGCGACGGTAAAATCATCTGATATACTCTTAAGTGTGCCGTGAAAAGAAATCCTGCTCATAATGGTTCTCCTTGAACCTGCTTGGAACAACTGACAGCACGAACTGAGCTCAGATAATGAGGCCATATCATTTGAAGTAGACAATGTTCAGTTATCAAAGGACACCTGGCTTTCAGGATACTAGACGTACTAGACGTACTAGACGTATGTATGTATGTGTGTATGTATGTGTGTGTGTGTGTGTGTGTGTGTGTAATCTGTGACGTAATCATTTTGTACAGTTCACCCAGCTGTGAATGGGTACTTTGTAAGGATGGAAAAGTCACATTAACTCGGTGCGCCTAATGGAAAATACGATGTATGTATGTATGTATGTATGTATGTATGTATGTATGTATGTATGTATGTATGTATGTATGTATGTATGTATGTATGTACGTACGTACGTACGTACGTACGTATATATGTGTGTGTATGTGTGTATGCATGCATGCATGTGGATGGATGGATGGATGGATGGATGGATGGATGGACGGATGGACGGATGGATGGATTCAGGTTTGATTATAATACTTGGTAGGATACAGAACTCTATATATCATTTAAGTAGAAACTTCATTAGATATTTCTGACCCACCCCTCATCATTATGTTGGTGCAGTGTCATGCAATTCTCCTTTCATATCATTGTGATTATTATTATTTATAAATTAAAATATTTTAAGAACTTTGTGTTTGTAGTTTAACGCCGCTCACACCAGTAATCCAGCTATGTAACGCCGGTGTGCAAAAGGTCCACTCTGGGCCAGATAATCTACGGACTGACACTATGAACATCGATCTAAGCTATTGGGATATGATGACATGCTTCCATCAAACCAGCGAGCTTGAACATCCGATGCCTTCAGTCACCTCTTATGACAAGCATGGGTTGCTGAAGACCAATTATAACCCGGATCTTCACGGGGGTGCTTTAAGTGGATTGTATTGACGTTGCACTGGAAAGGACACTCATGTTTTTTTATGTACACATTAGTGCGTATTGATTATATTCATAGTGATCTGTTTTTGCAGAGTTTCGCTGGGCCAGATTATGCTTCTCCGTTTGTCAAGAACTTACCCATTCTCGTGGGTTTCACCAAGGTGATAAAGGTCCCTGACCTGCGTCACTTCCGGGTTTCCTCCCACGTCAAGTTGACACGCTGCGATGTTATGGAGATTCTGTTAGAAATAATCCAACGTTACTATACAATAGCCATTTATCCTTTAAACATGCATCTGTAATATGTCCACGTTTTAGTCAACTTTTGTTCATAAACCTGGATCGTAAATATATCCATGTGTCTTTAATTTTTTAACTTTTGTTGTGAAATTTGCATCTATCGTAATTTTACGTTTCTTTATGTATTTAACCATTATAATTAGCATGCATCTATATTGTGTTCCACGTGTCATTAACAATGTAACGTTTGTAATTAGCATGCTTCTATACTATTTCCACGTGTCTTAAGCTATTTACTTTTATTACCTACGAGGGCGAAAATACCGGGGTTTATATTTTTCATACGCTGCCCTAGGGCAAAATATCACTTTGTCATGGTGACGTGACGTCATGAAAAATGCTTTGACGTCACGTTTCTTCTGTGACGTTCCGTTTTACATGCGGCGACGGCGGCTAGCCAGCCTGTGTTTGAAAGCAGATTTGGGTTTATTTTCAATTTGACGACTTCGGTAATAAACAGAATATTATATTCGTGTCCTTATCATTCTATGTTTACGACACTCGTACCTAAATAACGGTATATCCGTAATATGTCCTGGTGTATTTAATCCCTTTAGCTTTCAGTTTTACGAAATATGCATCTATGGCATTGTCATATTTTTGCATTTAAGAAGATCCAGGTTAGAAGATCCAGGTTAGAATTGGTCTTCAGAAACCCTTAGTTGTTGTAAGAGGCGACTAACGGGATCGGATGGTCGGTCTCGCTGACTTGGTTGACGCGTGTCATCGTATCCAAATGGCGCAGATCGATGCTCATAATGTCAATCACTGGATTGTATGGTCCAGCCTCGACCGTCATATAGCTGGAATATTGTTGAGTACAGCGTTAAACAACAACGAAACGACACAGTGGTTCCACCATGCAAGGCCATTGACACATGTCATTGTATCCAAATGCCGTAGATAGATGATCATGCTGTTAACCACTGGATTGTCTGGTCCAGACTCGATTATTCACANACCGCCGCCATATAGCTGGAATATTGCTTAGTGCAGCGGTAAACAACAAACAAACAATTCCCTATGTCTTTACCCGTTTTGTGTTCCTTATTAAAATTCATCTACATAATGTTCGCACGTCTGTAACTATTCAGCTTATGTTAAGGAATAAGTATGTATAATATTTACATGTGTCTTTCAGCCATGCTGGTACTGACGATGGAGCTCGGTTCCGTTTCCGGCTGCGCATGCCCACCATGCATGGGATTCGCCGAAGGATCGCAGAGATGTGAGTGCTGCGTCTATTCAATGCTAGGGAAGCGATCGGCGCCCATGCCAGAGTCGAGATTAGCAAGCCAAGACAACATATTACTTCGGATAATTTCAACGCAACTTCACCCGGATCAACTGATCGTCAAGTGACATGACCCTCTCAATTCCCCTCTCAGCCTGGCGGCGCTATGGAAACCTAGTGTTATTTGCTGACATTCTTAAAACGGAATGAGAATATTCGTCTTTGTGTAAATGTTTAATTATGATCAATAGGATTTACTCAGTGAGCCGGCAGTCACCCAATCCTGGAAGCAATGGGGTATCCTTCTTTTGTTTTCACTAGCTGTCAAAGAATTGACGAAGAGCAAGCACTGTACACAAGGAAAGAAATACAGAGCCATGTTATCTTTCATTATAATTCCACCAGGATCCTTCTATTTGTTTCCAATTATTGGAAGCCTGTGGTGCGACCATCTTGTGCTGATAAAATACCGACGTTCCTCTGAAAGTTCTTTGGACAAATATAGGTATCTTGGAAAAGAAAAATGGACATGTTTTGGGTAGAATCGACGTCACACACATTCTTGAACCTGAGCAGACCTGTAGCCCTGCTGAAGTGGTTTACAGTCTTGTAGAGTCTGTAGAGGAGCAGAGACTTGTACAGGAGTCAGTCTTATTGCATAAATAAATGCTTCAACCATCAAACAGGCTTCGCTGCTTTTTTTTAAAAAACATGATGCACAGACCGTGTCCAGACACATATTGTTAGGTACACGATAGAAGCATACATGTCATTGAGGGGATGAGGCCTTACGTCATTTTAGGAAATATTCAAGCCATGTCTCGGCTTCACACATGGCATCCATGCGACCAATCGAACCTATTCCTCTTTATGGTTATGCTATAAACTTTGATGTAACCACTAACCTACAGAGATATATATATATATATATTTCTTTTATTAAACTATGTGCGTGTTAATGTCGGGGTGATTGACCATGTTACAACTAATAACAGGTATGTTAATTTGGAATTACATTTTCTATTTATAAGTGAAGAGATTCTGCTATTTATCAGTGAAGTAAAACGTTCGTGACTGACAGTTTTAAAAACAATCTTTTGAAGCTGACTCAGCATATTTGATAAAGACTTTCAGTATGTTTATACTCTTTATGCCGATCACCAGAGTAACCAAATCAGTGGATCTGACCACCTGATCCCATTGGTCGCCGCTTAAGAAAAACGTCTATCCTTCTTGACAGGCGAAGCTTTTGAACCATACTGAGTGAGAATAATCCAAACTCATTTGCGCTACTTCGTTGTTGTCTGAATTGGTTTTGATGGCGCTCGTCACCTACTGCACACGCGATACATAGTCATGATCATGATCATGATGATGATCATCATCATCAACAACGACAACAACAACTTAACTCCATTTTATAATGAAATACCTTCAAAACCGAAGCATTTAAGCATACCTTTCATGATAAAACCCAAACACATACTTAAGATAGAGTCGCAATCATTACAACTGACACTTTCTTATGATTTGGAAAATGGTTTTGTTGTTCTGGAGGGCGGCAGATATAGAGATTATTGGTGAACTTGTTTCCTATGGTATTTACAAAATACTGTATTGTTGAAGCCATTTTTATACCTACCTCACATTGTTAATCTATATTGTGACAGGCAAACACGCGATGGTAATGATCACCTCACCATGTAGTGACATTCTTTAAGTAATCGATGTTATATCTTTGCTCGATAAAGTAACGTTTTCACAAAATGAATGCAACGTAGTGAAAGGACCCTGTTTACCGTATAGTGCCATATTGATCGTGGCTCTTTTTCGCCACAGAATCAAGATATCTGCGTCAGGCCATACTAACTGGCTCACCAGCAGCTGGTATTCTGTTACCTCTGATCATGTTACTAACCATTCACCGTAAGGTTTAAATCGTCTCAAAGGTAAGGCTGGTTCATCTGTGTAAAACTTTTCAATTCGCCATACAGAGTTCTTTCCCTTAGGCATACAAGGAACCTATGATCAATGGGCCAAATCCCAGATTCGTTTTCGGTATGTTGCTTGGTTTGTATGCATCATATCCTTACCTGTAATGCATGTCTGCACAAACTGCATCGTCTTAGACGACTGCATCATCCACGACACATACTACTATTCAACGTCGAATAAGGACCACACTTTGTACCTATGGTCATGGAATCGTACCTTCATTTGGCCGCCTTGAATTGGCTAATGCATTTCATTAACACTAGTGAAATGGAAATATAGCCCACATTAATTATATCAAGTTTCTCATCAATATCTTACACAATACCCATATTACACAATGTTAGCAGAAGCGGTACCATTAAGAAAACCTGAAAAACTATGATATCAGCTCACAAACACATTGCCAAGTTTAATAGATCTTCTTTGAGCAGCAGTTCATCAAAGTACAATAAGCAAATAATTCAGGAAAAGCACCATAACGGTAGACTCCCAATCAATCGATTTTCCTTCAGTCCGATAGTTCGTGCAACATAGGCATATGTTATGTACCTAAATGTGTCGTGTGTTTTCTTATTGATAGTCTTTGGTGATAGCACTAATATACCGCTCCCCTGTTTTCTGATACAAGTCCTCTTGTGTTGTCATCCACCATACTATCTTATCTAATAAGTTAAAAGGAGACTTTCACTCAACATTCTAGAGCCTTTTTTCAGTCGTTCTAATCAGAGTCATCTGTTCAATGATATATTGTCTGTGTAAATGGGGTGCATTAACTGTTGAGAAATACATAAAAGAACGTGTGTTAGCAGACAGAAGAAGTAGTATATGAACTTAATTCACTTATTTAGAGCAGAATCTGTTTTACAATATAGACTATTTTATGAGCATGTGTTTATTAATCAATATCAAATAATGATGATACCCGATGCACGTATCCTGATTCACCGTTAGAACATGTAAAATAACATGCACGGCAGTTGTTCACCTGAAAAAAAGGAATCCACAGTAACATAAATTACTAGTCAAAATAGGAGATTGCATCAGACATACTTTCGTTATTTCGTCATTTTATATACTAAACTCACTCACTCGTCATTTGGAAATGACCTCCACGTAGCCTTTAAAAGACCTTTCGAAGCACATCAATTACTAAGGCCTAAATGCTGTATATCAGAGAGTCATATGAGTTTTTGAACTATTCATGGTCGATTTTATTTTGAAACCACGTGTCCACGTCCAATTCCTGACCATTCCATGTATGTTGTCAAATCGTTAGTCACGCGAATGATAACATTCATAACAGTATTAGATTGAATTCCTTTGCCTTCTTTCGACACGTACAATTTAAATGCAATATACGGCTGACTCACATGCATTTCCTTAATTGAAAGAGCTAACACATAATCTTCACCTTAATTAAACAGATGGGCTTTTACTGGGGAAAGGTTAAGTACAGGTTAAATAGGTTCTTAGTTTCTTAAAGTATTGAATTCTAGTCAAACATAGTTTAAATGACAAAACATGAACCGTTGATGGACAAATTGAACTCAATGAGAACGCCTGCTTCGATCCAGTTGGCTGGAAAAAACATTGTCAAATGGTAATTCACTCTGAAAATCTCCAGGTCAAATCACTGAGTACGAATATTTTTTGTGACAAGTATCTTATGTGTTCTCCGTTCCTTTTTGAAAAAGATATGCTTTTCTTTCGGTTAAGGTTCTTTGGGTCCATGAAGGTATAATGCCTATTGCAAATTGCATCGGACTGCATTTCTGTTTTGAAAGAGATGATGTTATTCGTTGAAAGAGAGCATCCCTTCAGTGTACTTTAATATGATATTACAACAGAATTTGTTGATTTGTTGTTCGACGCTACCTCTGGGGTGATCGAAAGAAAGTCACAGGAAATAAGTCATGGAAAAAAGTCACAATAACCAATTCCATTAAATTCATGACATACTGGACCTCTTTGTGCATTTACACCAAATTTCGTTCTTACGACTTGCATGCTTACTGTACATGGTCCTTCAAATGCTATTTTCAAACCGCCTTTGTTGCTCTTAATAAAATCCATGGTGGAACGGTAATAGTGGTAATGGTGTTTTGAAAACACCACTTTATTAACAAAGCAGGTTGTACTCGCTCTTACACTCAATCAGAATCAGAAGCCAAGTTTCATGTCTTCCTATTTGGTAATAAACACACGATCACCTCACAAAAAGATTATAACTAATTGTGGTCATAGTGCTTTCATAACATTTAAGAAGCCACCATAATCAATGTAATATACTATGTAACTGATTTAATTAAGAAACAGCGTAAACAGACACGTAATTAAGAAGTAGTGTTTTTTTTGTCAATTTTACAAACCACTAATATATATATGTTATTGTTTTGTGACTTTTTTCCTGTGATTTGTTTCCGTGACATTTTATCCGTGAATTTTTCCTGTGACTTTCTTTCTTACCTCCTCCTCCGACAACAGCAGTGTCTTGTTTTACCACATTTAATGTTCAACTAATTTATTGAAGGCCTACGGACATATATGTGACTGGCATAAGGATAACTAATTATGACATGTAAATATACTAACGTCTTAAGTTGACTTGTTCCCAGACATAACTATTTTCGAAGGTGCTATTGATGATCTCACCAACAGACATTTCCCAGACAATGAAAGCCAAGGGCAACTATCAAACGGTCACAAAGGATATGATATTAATATGTGCAAGATTACTCTTCATCGGGGCTCATCTGGGGGCGAATTTTCTTCCCGAGTTCCGACTAGTTATATCTGCAGCTCAATCCATAGATGCTGGTTCTAGAATACTCTTATTAATCAGCCATCTGGAAGGCAAGCGAACATGACGCCATCGCCCATTGTTGCAAGTGATGAATCGGGTTGGATTTCTGGAAAATTATCCTTCTGTGCCGACGCCTTCTGTCGACAGGCGAGACTTTACTTTAGCATACATCACTGAGGACTGACTTGTACCTTTGTACCATATGTCACCTTTGATAATAAAACCATATGACCATCTAATATTACAAAATGTTGACTTACCAACTATCAACAGCCACTGTGTTTCATTCACATGAGGAACGGTGGGGTAGTCTGGCGGTTAAAGCGTTGGCTCGTCCCGGGTTCGATTCTACACTTGGGTACAATGTGTGAAGCCCATTTCTGGTGTCCCCCGCCTTGATGCATAGCTATAATATTGCTAAAAGTG
>VKKT01000352.1:109096-120308 GCA_008038995.1 Haliotis laevigata
CTATGTAGTATAACATATAATGACAGCGCTGTTCAGCATCCTGCTTACATGAGGGTATGTGTGCTCTGTAATCGTATTAAGTTATTGCTAGTTTATACATTATTTCTAGTATTTTGGACGGTGTCCCCCAACTTTCCGAACATTTGTAGTTTCAGTGACTGGTTGTGGTCCACTTTAACATCAGGGATCTGGATAGTGTGCTTGTGTCAGATTGTAATAAAGTTGGATAAAACCTGTTTTATACGTCAATTAAATTACCAAAGTTTTAAAAATATGGATCAAGGTATATAATAGATATAGTTTTATTACGAAATCAAAACATTATGTTTCTACTATTGTCTTCACATCATATATTTGGAAAATCAACATACATATATTATAACATAACAGGTGTACGTTTCACATATTTTTTATATTAAAATAGTTTTTAAGTACATATCACATACGTTTTAGGCTTTACAAGACATGTATTTTTGTATGTCCTTACAGCACTTACATCATGATTATGGCAGAATTAAGGTAGGCTACATCATCAGTGTGCTCGATTAGTGACCGACAGTGTGAGAGAGTAAACCTTAACCTAACGGTAAACTGATCTCATTGCCAGCCACCCCTAAAAGTGGAATATCCCAATTAATCTGTCTACTGTTCAGTGCCTAGCTGACCATGTTGTTTTAACAAATGTTGGGAAAGTTGGAGTAAACCGTCACTCTTACTGACTGAGCCACATATTTTTTGAGGAGCAAGTATATCGCCTATAATCTCAACGTGATAATAAAACTGGAATCTGAAACAATGACATGTCTTTGATAAACCAATTGTAAAGTAACACGCGCGATGGCACACAATGCTTACTTATCAGAAACTTGAGATAGAAACATTGTGTCTGGAGTTTTAGCAGTCATTTTTCATCTGCAACCAAAATAATGTACCTTGGATAATTACATATTGGGGAAGTTGTATACGTAATGTAAGGGTGGCCAAATATACATTTGAGAAAAGTCTTTGGATGTAATGTTGTGTTAATTCCAGTGAGAACACGTACAAGTATTTGATAAAAAGACGTGGTTGCATTCATAGCCAAATCAGATATGAATAGAAGTCATGTGGATATGCAAGTATAATATGCCCAAACAATTGATTAAATATGATACAATACTGTTATTTGAAATATATAAAAAAAACCAGAATAATGAGAATAATCAGTCTAAATAAACCAATACTAGTCTTTTTGTAAAAAATGATTTCTCAATACAGTGTACCGAAATTAGTGATACAAGAAATATAAATGTCTTGTGACGTCATTGCAAATTATGGCCAACATGTTGTATTTTGTACTTGAGGCATTCTCTATACATTGTACATTGTCCTTAATGCTAAAGTGCAATAAGAATTAACTTTCCATCACAGAACTGAAGATGCTCATATTCCCTCTTATGAAACGTACATGAACATTTAACATACCTGAAGTCAATAATAAGGTGAGTATAAAAATGTCTTATCCATAAGTTTTAAACTAGCATAACGGGAAAACCATTTATATCAATGCATATAAAAATGCAAATACGATTGAATGACGTCTATAAAACATATTTTTGACTAAGTATAAACTTCACTCACTTTGTCAGACCAGCAATACGTTTCTTTATTCTGATTTGCTTTTTATTTGTTTTATCCGCTATGATAATGCTTTGTAGAGTTAGTTGAAAGCAACGTGTAAATAGGAACGGGGATTAATTACCTTCAGGAGGAAAATTAAACTTCTAAAGTTAGGAAAGAGAAATGAAATACAAATAATATCTTGATCATAATCTTTGACAGACATAATCCGTGCGGCAAATAGAGAATACTTTTGACGTCCATGGCAAGAATAGAATTCAACAAGGAATAACGTCCTTTGTGGAGCTTTGGCCATATTAATCAATCTGGTAATCGGGTACACAGAGCCCATATTCTGTGTGGCTTATCATTGTAGGTTGTATTTAATCAGACATGTTCTTAACCACCAGTCGTCCCACCACACTACAATGGATACAGAGAGAAAAACTTTTAACTGCATCTCCCCCCGCGTGATTAAGCTGAGTAGGAGTTCGATAGGTAATGGTCATTCATTAAACTAATACTGGACATGAGCCTATCCAGTTGACAAGGCATGTGGTCAATCTAAACATATATGGACACATGGATCGTCCATCTTTGCTGACCTTTCATCCCTGTTTTGATGTAGAACCAGAGATCCCGCTGCCGCATTTGTTGGACAGAGTGGTTATAGATGTTGAATATTTGCCTTGAACTCAACATTTAAGGACATTAATCACCAGACATCGCCAGCTTCTATCACTGGCAGACTGCATTAAGATTCGGGATCAATCTTAATTGGAATCACGTCCTGTAAATAAACTCAAAATGTCTGCGCTCTTAGCCTTTGCTCCAAGCAGGATGTGCATGCAACGCATGTCTGGTGTAATTACGACGTTTCACGAACAGAGAGTGTCGGGTGTTTCCGTCACATAATTCTATCGCTTTCCAATTCGGCATTTCCGGTTCGTGTCTCAACAAGCTATAACTTTATTTGCATCCCTCTGTACCGGAATTACATTAATGTTTTATATTTGGAATGCATCTTGTTACAACGGTCACTTAAGCTATTTTATGCTATAACCATTAGAAGGAAAAATCACCCTGATTCTTGCACACGAGTCCATTATCTGAGGAAAGTAAGAGCTAACATATAATTATAATTAATTCCTTTATATACAGACGGTATATGCCATTATGGACATGATATGAGATGGCATTGTGTGTTTTTACAATAAATCAACTGCTGCTTTTTAAACTAATGATAACTGACGTGTTGTTCCGGAATAGTTTTCTAAGACTCAGGTACATGATAGTGACTCGCACAAAAATATATTGAATATAAGAATTATTAAACTAATGATAAACAATGAACACTGAAATATACTACAAGGCTTGCCGATGAAATCCGATCTTAATATCATGCTTAATGATGCATGCCTGGAGAACTAGAATTTTACCTCAATATGAAGAATATTACTTTAACGGAGATATATCCTGTTACTTCATGATAGCAATATGTGTCTGTTGAATGACAGTGTTTGTATGTCAATTGTGTCAGCAAAAACGGTTTCATCCAAACAATCGAGCCTGGAGCAGACAAACCTGTGATTGATCCTACGCACCGCTAGCTACACACGCTCTCGGGGCACGATGACACAAGCCTGGTCACGCAAGCAATTAAAAGCGTCTTACTACCACCATAGGTTGCTTGGCAACATCCACATCTCATCTTTGGTATGAATTCAATCGTTCAATCAATGGTAGTTGACACATGATTTCATTGACGAGGTTCACACCTTGCGTAAATGTCATAAAGCATTCAACAATAATTGTATTTCCTTTTTTTATACCATTTATCTCGAATTTGCTCGAATTTCACCACGATTAATGTTGAGATAGCTACTTCAAATACCATAAACGTTTTAAAGGGAAGTACAATTTGAGTTCCATAAAGAACGTTCACTTGTGGTGCAATTGAATCTGCTGCAATATTAAAGCATATTATTTCAATATTGAGATACTTTAACCACATTCGTACCATTAAAGAACATTATCACAACACGACAGTCTAAATTGAAATTCTAAATTGTAGCCTAAACTGGACCTATTCGAATAATATGAGTTGCATGCCCCACAAACGGTCCCCAATATAATCCGTTCTGACATTAATGCTCAGCTGAAAATATAGCGCAGACACTAATGCGCCCTCTATTGAGCAGTTTGATCGCAAAGCCTGCTGGGACTGATGGTAATTAGCACTGATTGCTTTAGACTGAGAAAGACGTATGAGACCGAATGACTCGGAATAATAGCTCACCTGAACCCATGCATAGCCTCAATGGTTAGTCGAGTGACAAACAAAGGTCTGGATATTGTGTGTAAGTCACACCGGGGATATATTTACACTATCTGATTGATGCTTTATGTGTCTAAATTCTTCGCAATAAGACAAAAATTGATTTGGATTACGTGGCGGTGCGTTCATTCAATGTGTTACCGTGATCACGGCCTCTAAGGGTTGAGGTAATAAATATGCATTCCTCTTGTGAGGTAACTTGTTACAAGATGATAAAGTGACCCTTCTATTTGAAGTTGAGCCTTGTCTTTGCTCAGATTTTCAGACGTACGCTGGTATGAAACAGAGCTCTTTAGATCTATGATCCGGTTTGCACAGTAGCATACTAAACAAGTTATTATTTCAAACTATTCATGATCTGCTACTCACATATGTCTGTAAGAAACGGTGTTCTGAGGGAACTAATATAATCTCTTGCAATCACATGCTTCCAGAACTGCATGTTTCTGTGCTAGTTCAACAATTAGACAGCTTATACATATTTATCATTTGGAATCGGGCGGATATGCCTTTGCTTCTGGATTCAGATGAGGCCAGACAAGATGCTCCGGCACATATGCCTCCATCCCTCAACGCTATAGGTATGACTGAGAGAGCATGCTCGGCTTCATGCCCTTGTGATTGGTAATTCAGTCATCTGGACACAAACACAAGGACACGTGGTCCTATGTACATCGTACAGGTCACACATCAGGTCAAATTAACAAGCTTCGAGGTCTTTAGAAACTGACGCACACTGAAGCAAATACATCACATTAGGTGTGTTTTGGGAGGGAAGCGACGTCTTTCGCCTGTCCACCAAGCCAAAAACGAGTGTTCGGTAAGACATTGTAAGGTAACTGATAACCATCCAGGGCCTAACAAGCAGCTAGGGATGTATACTTCCAAAGGAGCTGTTAATAAAATCGAGGATGAGGTCCGTTGATCGGAGTAATAATGAAGCGCTTGGACCATACTTTAGGGGGAGGATCTGAGGCATCATAAATATCCTCTATTTTACAGAGTTTGATAAATAAATGCAGCAGGGGATGGGATGATCCAAGCACAGTCTGATTAAGCACATCATTAACTTATGTCATTTACACTTTCACGCATTGGCAGTTTCAAGTGGGATTTGACAGTTCCTGAGCAGCAAGGGGAAAGCTTCGGCCCAGTTTCAGTTCTTTACATGGGTACAATGCATTACGCCCAAGTCATAATTGTAATGTAACTTTGCTAAAACCCTACTCTCACTCAGTCACATGTGTCATTTTCTCCTTATGCAATAAACGACCCGCCGCAATATGTTAACGGATGTAGAGCCGCGTATGTTTGACGGTTTGGCCAAACGTCTGTGATTCATGTTTTTGTGATTCAGCATGAATCCATCCATAACACCAGAGCCCGTTGAATCTGGTGTTACGCGGTCACCACAAATTTATACTACAGCGTAAACTGTATGCAATGTGTATGCAGTATCATTTATCAAAGCATTGATTTTCGCGTATTTAAATATTGATATCCTATGATCACAAACTGAGATTATTCTATTCTGATATCCAGTGCCAAAAAGAAGTAGTGTCCACATGATCACTGTTAAAACATCACCGTTAGACAATAAAACTGTGTATTTTCCCATTACATTGATGAGGACAATTCCCAAGATGAACTCTGCTCATAATTGAACAAAGGGTTGGCGTGGTGGTCGGACTGTCTAGCCGAGAGACAATCCAAGAATCAAAAATATGAACACATTATACCATCCATTTGGATAAATGATTGCCCCGTGTCTCCTGTCTAGCCAATTACACCTTACCATACAATGATCTGATACATATACCCTTTCTGTCAGATTTTTAAAAAGCAACATATTATTTTTCTGTATATGAAATTTCATATTAATGGTAGCTAGAGCATGGATATGGAAGAAAATCGTTTTTATGTTTTCCTCCCATACAAGTACAACTGGTGACGTACCCTACAGAAGCAATTCGTTCAGATGGACTGTTTCCTCTATAAACAAGGCAGCCGCGCTGACAGCTTAAGTGTTGCTCCTATTGTTTGCATTCGTCCTACACGGTTAAGGAACACTATGTATCATTCCTAGTCTAAATCTGTCAAACCTTTAGTGAAATTACAGCATATCAATATGTCCTTTCCGGAAGAGTGTTCTTGAGATTTTCAGGTCCATTAACCCATGACATTATCCGTCTTTTGTTATTTTACTGCACCTGAGAGACAGTTTTCTACTTTGATAAATATCTGGAAAGAGGGGATTTCTTGTAGAACGCTTACATAAAAAATATGATACGTTATTCCACGCCTTTGATGTTTGATCTGAGCTCTATCCCTGATGTATTTTTATGTCACTTTTTGTTTGTACGTTGTGTACCGCCGTAATGAATTCTCATTTACTAATCAAAGTTAACCATTATATGTAGTCTTTAACTATACATCAAGAAACATCAAGAATGTTCAACTCTCATAATTTTAAGGAACCTGCACCATCAACCTGTGTGTATAGGATTTTCGGTATATTTGTCAGAAGAGAAACATCAAAGTATTTATCTGTGCTTAGGTTTCAGGACAAACCTAGACGGACTCTTTTAAAATTATTTTAAGGCTTATCCGGGTTTTTGTTCTGTTCATGACAAAATCTTGTTTCGGTCCATTAATAGTAATGCTTCCAACAAGAACAGGAACAGACAAAATGACTGGTCCCCAATACAAGAATACTGCCATGTTATATTTGGACAGGAAAGCGACTCATTCCAAGTTTGGCAATAAACGACAACCGATGTCTCCTATGCACGAAATGTTTAAGCAGAATAAACGCATGGCGAGTCATCTACTCTGAGGTAATGGTGAGATTGTCTAGTCCTGGTAGAAACATTTGGCTCTTTGGCTAATTCAAGTAGATATTGCTGTTTCGTCGCAGTTCGATTAACCATGAAGAAGAAAAGAACACAGACAAATTGAAGATAATATTTTTTGGGGAGACTGCAATCCTGAGGGATGAAATCGTCATTTTGAAATTAATGAAAGTTTGAAAGGGGATGGTCAAATCTCACGGTATAGCAGTGTGCAAATATTCATGGATGTAGAATTGACGTAGAGTGAAGTACTTGGGGGTTTAACTAAATTTTTAACTCGGTATGACATTCGGCACGATAATCAGCATTACTATTGGTTGTTTGTTTGCGTTTCAAGTAGGAATCACAGTTATGAGTGAGTGAGCGAGTTTAGTTTTACGCCACATTCACCAATATTCCAGCTATATGGCGGCGGTCTGTAAATAATCGAGTTTGCCCCAGACAGTCCAGTGATCAACAGCACGAGCATAGATCAACGCAATTGGCATATGATGGCATGTGTCAATCAGCGTTACTAACGTAGGCTATCTGTAAGTAACAAATGTTTTAAACCCTAACTTCTTTGGCCAAATCCAGTGACATCAAACCAAGACTAATAATCAAATGGAATAGCGGAAGTAGACAGCTGGATCGATCGAATGTGAGTAGGTTTGGTTTAAAGCCTCTTTGAACGGCGTTCCAGATACCTCACAGCGTGTCAACTTTGTGTGGGAGAAAAGCCCGAAGTTATACAGGTTTCAGACATGTACAGTTTGGAGAACATGGACCAACATAATCAGGCCAATCATGGATTCGAGCCCACAACCAAAGGGTTCTCACACTCCGAAGAAACACATCTCTCAGCAACGTGCGGTGCCTTGTATTACATCCAGTGTACTCTTGAGCAGCTAATAAACCTCTTTTTCATGGTTTCGTGAAGTTGTTTGACAAATCTCTGACACGGATTCTCCAAGTTCGTTAAATAACCACTGTACTGCAATAACTGTGTATACAATGCAATAAAAACGTCTTCAAAGACAGTTTTAGTTATGTCTTTTACGCTTGATCATATAGTCACTGGCACGAATCACCCATGTTGACAAACAGTGATAGGTTGTTAGTTCAGACAAAGCTTCTGTATTTACGTATCAGTGTTCCAATATGTTAGATAGAGTTACCCAAAGATAATTACGATCGTACTTATAAATAATGGATACATAAAGACGTACTTATGGCACCTCTGTCTCTCCCATCGTATTCCTGATCGTCCTTAAACACGTATATTTGGAGGCAGCCACATGAGCTATTCATCTTCTTGCTTGCCATTTGGTCTTCCATCTATGTCACCCTGTATCTATCTAATATACAGATGTGTTTATGTTGCTAATGTTCACTCTATACTCATGTTTAGCGGCCAGGTACATTGCAATCACACGTCTTCTTGGAGACTCTGGCTATGAATAAATAGTGTAATCTTGCAATGACGTTATCAGGGTAAAACATACACGCTAAAACACAATTCCCGAATAGAAAGTGCCTCATCGTCGTTGAAGCGGTGCCATGCTAGAGGTATTTTGTCTGTAATTGGTCTCCAGCTGATTCTACTGCAGAGAATGGTCAAATATCCATGACCACGAGGCCTATGAATGCCACATTTCTCGAAGGTTTCTTTGCGCCACGACTAGCTTAAGAAATACATGCAAACTTCGACGAAAAAAAAAAGAATCTAGAAATATTACAAAATACTGGCATGACCAAAGTAACAAATATATGTTAAACGTGAAAACAAATCTAGGTTTGAAATGGATTACAACTAAACCGTCGATCAACAGAAAGCGTACATGACGTTATCAGGACGTTACTAGGAAGACAGTCATTGAAATATAGAAAACGTAAGTTCCAAAATGCAATTACGTACCAAAGTATATCACCCTTGAATATTCAGTTCATCTTTGTTGAATTTTTGTCTCCATAAAAAATGTGTGTATACGTTCTTTTACCCGGCCCGTTTTGTCAGAGCAGCGGAGTTATAACACATAACTCCCAATGGTAAACGATGATTATAATTTTTGAAATGGCATCCATACTGGCTGCCCAGTCAAAGATATATATCCCCAAAACCACCTCTGCGTGAAACATTTCAATTGATGACCGAATGAAACGGAAGCTAATTAAACTTTAGAAAAACCTCTTTCATAACCATTGTCATTAGGTATTGTTAAATAATAATACATTGTACTTACAATACAATTAACAAAAATATTCTTGGAAATGCATATTTGCCGCAGACTTTGCAGTATATATCGACTCTGATTAGATCCAACTGTGACGTGATATCGCTTGCGTCACAATGAGTGGTGTGACGTCATGATTATGTCGTGCAGTGTTACTCTGTTCTACACTGTTACAGTTCCTGTCTTGCAAAATACTCTGATAACCGCCTCGAAAAGATAATTCCCTTACTTCAGCACAGGCTGTTGTCATAACTGTGAGACCCGTGAAGATCCGGGGTAAAATAGGTCTTCAGCAACCTATGCTTGCCACTAAAGGCGACTATGCTTGTCGTAAGAGGTGACTAACGGGATCGGGTGGTCAGACTCGCTGACTTGGTTGACACATGCCATCGGTTCCCAATTGCGCAGATCGGTGCTCATGCTGTTGATCACTGGATTGTCTGGTNNAGACTTGATTATTTACAAACCGGCGCCATATAGCTGGAATATTGGTGAGTGAGGCGTAAAACTAAACTCACTCACTCACTCATAACTGTGATTCCTACTTGAAACGCAATCCAGGTGATTATATTGTCACAGTTATACAAAGTAAAGAGATCATCTTCACGATACATTTGATTATAAACTATGTAAAACTGTAGCAGCTGTGCAATTGTCTCGTCAGGAATGTTGTCAGACATATGTGTTCATGTTAACCGCCGAACACTGCAGTATCCCAGCTACATGACACAGCCTGTAAATATTCAAGTCCAATGATTTAAGATTTTTCGCAAAACTAAGACCGCTTCGCGAAGCTGGGCCTCGAAAGTCCTGAACACACCAAACGATCAATAGCTCAATGTCTCCTCCATCCAAAATGTGTGTTCATAGTAACATATTGTTTGATGATCTGACAGTCGAATGTCTGATAATTACACGCGGAGCATCGGACCTCGGAGTTGTGGAAGATCATGATTTTCGATGAGCGTTAATTTTGAAAGAAGATGTTACACATTCTAACTAACATGTCCGTTTGGGTTTAAAAGTCCCATTAAAGCACCCCTAGTTAACACTAGATCTGATTGATGGGTTATCTGATTTAGATCGGGTATCAAAATGCATTATCGCATCTCCCTATTCAAGATTATTGGTATCAAATATCAAATCCATTTACACCATTCAGTTTATCGATATTTCTGCATGGCTCCATTTGAATCATTAAACATGATTTCCAGGCGGTGATGACACCGCAGTGTGACACTGGACACATGGTGGTGGCGATTTGCGTCCATAATAATAACTTGTAATCTTTCGAAATATATGATTATCGGTCCAGTTTCCTTAATGTGACAATTTTGGCAGTTAACCCGGCTTGATAGATTCTCGGTTTAAGGTAAGGTTACGTTTCTTGAACTTTGAAGATGATTATATATGTTTAACTTGTGAAACTGAGTGATATTTCCCGAATGAAACTTCAGCTGTCACGGCCAGAGAGACATATTGTCATTTTAGTCAGTAAGAGAATACCTAAAGGCCCAGAAACAAAAGAGAGGAGTTCAACAAAGAGTTACGAATCGGCCATCGTTTATAATAATTGCTCAACATGGACTTTGTTTTTGTTTTAAACTTTCAAACTATTCAGGCATGTTCGCTGCACAACAAGCAGATTGTTTGTTTCTGCAAACAGATATAAAATGGAAGTATACTGAGGTTTCACCAATTTAATATTCAGCCCTGTCCACGAAGTGAGCAAAACACAGAACTAAAGGATGACACAGGAAAACATCAAAGGAAACCCCGTCACCTGGGTCACTAAAACCCTCAGTGGCTAAGCGATAAACGTTACACTAACAACACTCTTGGAACTAACAACTATTCATACTGCTATCTACAGAAGGCACAACGCCAACTTTGTCAAAGATTTATGGTCTCCATTGGCTCATGGCTCTGTCGAAACTTCAAGAGACGAACGAGATTAACCCTCTTGTAGCTATGTGACACATCCAAAATGTCTTTTAATAAGTGACCGCCTCAGTGGTGTAGTGGTTAGAGCGTCCGCTCGGAGAGCGGAAGGTCGCGGGTTCGATCCCCGACCGCTTCATACCAAAATACGTTAAAATATGGTACTCGTTGGTCCTTGCCTGGCGCTCGGCATTAATGGGTATAACGAGGACTGGTCGGTTCGGAGTCAGTATAATGTGTCTGAGTGGGGTATTCATGCTTCACTGCGG
>VKKT01000352.1:120358-135981 GCA_008038995.1 Haliotis laevigata
CAAGCAGCTGCACATACACATACACACGCATGCACGTCTTCATATGAGCGAAATATTCTCAACCACGACGTTAACCCAATTCACCTCACCTCACCTTTTAATAAGTTTTTACAAATTCTGAGATCCAACGCTGACGGAATCGGCAATATTTGATCATTCCTTTTTCGGGAGACTGTGAGTCTAAGTAACCAAGTTATCATTCATTAAAATGCCGCTTTTCATAAAGATGGTTAACTGTAGGAATTGTATGATACTGTCAACTGCTGGGGGCACGTTGCTATTCATCGACATATTTTCAGTCTGACAATGGACGTATTTCTTGTACAAATTAGCACTACCACGCACACCTCGAGGGAGTTAATGGAAATCTGTGATCCAACTTTGATCGCACAGTCAAGAAGCTTCGAAACCACATTATGTCTTCAACCGGCACAGAAGAAACACACTTGTTTACATTCTTACATTTACATAGTTGAGTTCTCAATCGGGACTACCCTCACAGAAGAAGAACTGAGGTAAAAATCTTCTTGGAGATAAATTAGTTTCTGATAATGGAAGTTTTAGAAAATAATCATTTTCTAACATTCATGTATGCAATTTAAATGACAACATTCAAATAAAAAGAAAACAAAATCGTGTTTCAAGTGAATAAAGTCTTAAAAGCACGCAGTTGTTTTCTACATTTATACTTCAGGATAAGAACAGAATCGTTATTAAAATCACCCTGAAATGTGCCACAATGTCTCAATGGCAAACATAGGAATGACAATACAATTTGATACACACTCATACAGATAAGTTTGCCAGGCTACAAATATAGTAGATTAAAGTGGGCAGTCTTGGCACAATTGGTGCCTCTTCTGGTAATTGCGTCCCCACGGCATTTCCATACTATAATTCACTTTTCGGTATGCTGTACGCGATTTGGTTTGAAGGTTTGTACTATTGACCCAGAGACAGTCTCATGTAATTCTCTTATTCCACTGAGTACACTTCTACTTATTCATCAAATAGTTCGTATTACCCCATTTTCTCTTCAATGTTCCTTTGGTTGACCACTGACATTCTTGTTCCGGAACGACATTAAACTACGCAATCATTCTGTCCAAGTGAAATTCTTTAAGTGATACATACATCTCGTGTGTCATTTGATTGCGCTGTTGGAAGATTTGTCCCGAACTGTTGCCTTAGATCGGAGCATTAATGGTACAACAAAAAGCAAAAGACATGCTTGAGCACCAGCCAGGGTCTCCCCATCAAGTACTCTCAACACCTCTAACGAGTAAGACGTCTTTTCAGAGCAGTTGTTCCATAAACTCAAACTTCCTGGGTAGACGGAGAAGTACTTGCGTGCATGGATCTGAGCAACATGTTATAGCATGTTACGATCTTAGAACGAAAGGTCTGACTTGTACACTTCAGGAAGATTTATATCTGACCTTTATGTGACCACACAATGCTATGGGACAATGTGTCCAGGATTGAAACAACAAACGATAAACACCAGTGAAACGCATGTAGGCATGAACTGATTAGCCAAAAGACAATTTCAATCTGTTGCAGAAAAATGCGTTGAATTTCATTACATTCTTAGTTTCAAAATCTCTTAAAGTATGCGCCAAATGTTTTCGAACAAATAAGTTCTTTAAATGTAGCTGTCATATTTTTTAAGAAGTACCCTTTCTTAAAACTTGTGGAAGGATGTTGGTCCGCAAGAAACATCTTCCTCTTCTTGAAGAACTACAAAAGATTTTTACCATGATAATCAGAATGCAATCATACTGAAGATGATGATATTTACCCAACCTATGCAGAGGCCGGAATTACCGTAGTTAATCAATGCCCTTAACCACCAAGCATGCACTTAACGTCATTTCGTGTCACTCGGAGCGACATATGGAGACGGTCGCTGCTTGTTGAGGAATATGTTCTGCCAGGGCCAAACATTCAAGACCAATCTCCCATTCACTATGCTCATATTGGACAACCTCAGCTGTGCTCCATTGACGCCAAGCACAGCAAGGGTCCTCCCCCCACACAAACAAAAGCCGTTCTGAGATGAAGCACACTGTAACGGCATCCGGCGTTGTTTTATTCGTTGACGACTACCACATGCTCTATTGCCGTGTTGCACGCTTGAGTCGCGCCGGTGATGGTATATGATTACGGACAAAGAATGGGCTGTAATGGCGATAGCTTATTCATGGCAATATATAGAAATGAGTGTATTCGTTGACCGAATCAGACTATCGTGAGAACAGAAAAATGACATACATGTCCAGCAACGGCTCTAAAATTACCTATCTTTCTACATTTACTCGATACGAAGATCTAATTTCTATTACATCTGGTCTGGGAAATAGCGTTAACCAACTTGGAAGTGGAAATGTCTCTTTCATTTTTCATTATACACTGATCAGTAGCTTTAGAAGACACGGAATCAATTAACACGTCTATGTGCTTCATCACCTTGCATGAACTGTATCAGTTCCATGTACCTGCCGACGGCATAAGTGGTCCTGGTTGGTTTATGTAAATATTGGTACACGTCAAAATAGATATCTCAGGTTTCCTTTCCCTTCAATATCTCGGCAGATGTTCCTGGACCGTGCAAACATTGCGAGTTCTGAAAAATGAAACCTAACCACGATTGTTAGTAACACCAATGATGATTAGAACGGCATGGAAATGAAATTGTAAAAATTAATAAATTCAGACTACAAATACATATATTACGTTTCTTATTAAAATATGTTTTACATTTTCAGCCGCATGTGTCTCTTATATTGAGCAAGTGAGTGTTCGCAATGTTATGGCAGCCAAGAACGATAACATCTTTGGATGAACAGCTTCTTTATTACAGTGAGAGCGACGTTTCGGAGTAGGTTAACACCTTTAACAAGCAAGTGGTATTCTGGAGTCCGCCTCGTGTCAGCTCTTAACTTCATGGTGAACTTTCATTTGCAATTGTTCATTAAATTTTCTTCACAGTTATGTGGACGTACAAGGTACGAGATGCTTCCGCTGGCTAAGAAAAGTCGTTTTCTTTTGTTTGATTGAATATGATCTTACTTTGTAAATACCACCATACTCGCGGGTTTCATAAACAATGACAACGTCTACGACGTCACATATTGCATTAGCTGAGGTTAATAGTGGCGTTACGCTAACTCACTCACTCACTCGCGTACATTTAAGGGTACCAGCTGCTCAATCAATTCCATCAACGACAAATTAATGTTGTAATATTTTGTTTTGAATATTTTTTAGGACTTTTACACAAATGTTGATCTGACTTGACGAATAAAATTATTGCATTGAATAAAATTATGCATGTGTGCGACATGTTTGGAGTGTTGTGTTTACAAAGGGCTCATTCTGGTGCGCCATTATCTATCCCTTCAGCAAACACTGCTTCGTGTTGTCGCGTAATTTCTATACAATATTAGAGATTGTTATCGGCGAATGTATTTGTAAATCCGTATTTTGCTTTTACTGAAAATGTACCGTTGTGCCTACATTTGACCACGTCAATATTGTGCCCATATTTCGTTCAAGGATATCATGCTTCAGTCCAAACACAAGGGGCCTGTCAGTGCTGATACTAATTAAAGCCACTGAGCCAGACATATTTACCAATATTGTTTCAATATTTGGCATCCTTCAATTTAGAGTGCTGCATTTCCCTGCAATTGACATTTCAGCTTGTATTTGGATCAGTATACTAAATCATGAAACTTTGCACATAACCATTCATATAATGTTGGAAATGTTTTACCAGCATTTACCATTTACGAGCACGTTCCCTCAAATAGTCGTTTAGATTGATCGACTCGGTAGTGCTCGTCGACAGTGAGTACTCATGTTTAATAGCCTTGATCGGCTCACTGGGAAATAAAAGAGGTAAAAATATTCCCACAATTTCATAATAGAGCTGTTCTGAAACTATTACCCATTGTACGACTACAGCTATATCACAAACATGTGTTCAAGAGGCACTTTTTTTCTAGTGATTGTTTAAACAGTGATTCCTTACCTGTCACAAACACATGCCAGGGCAAGTCAATTGTATTGCTGAAAAGATGAGCGCACTGCTTCCCTACCCGTTACAAACACATGCAAGGGCAAGTCAATTGTTCAGGTGAAAGAAAACCCATGTTACAAGTCATAGCAAGGCATCAGACATATTTTCAAATTTGAAAATGTCTTCCAAAATCTCCAAGTCTGGACATAGGTAAAGTTAAATTTGGAATGTTGAAGTCGTCCCTCTGGTCAAACAACCATAGAGGTGTTTTGTCTCTTAAAAAATTCGCAAATATTTAAATATAGAACAGATTCGTGGTGCTCTCAATCATGCAGTTAATCTTATTTCACCAATTTGCAAGAGAACGCCTGATGCCAAGGGGCTGATGAAAATAAAATTAAGTTTAATATGTATCAGCTGATGATTGGTGTGAGGTGAGGTGAAATTGGGTTTTAACGTCGTGCATGCGTGTGTATGTGTATGTGCGGCTGCTTGTACTAGCCGCTCTCCGGGCGGACGCTCTACACCACTGAGGCGGTCCGCTGACGATTGGTGATCAAAGCTGATGGATACGAGAAATTTGAACCAACGAGAAAACTGAAAACTGATAGGGAAAGTGCAGACATTTACTACATGCTGATGTCAGTGTTAAAGTACAGGCAATCAGCATAAACAGAACCGGACCGTAGTGGTATTTTTATCCCGCTCAATTTGCAACATGTGCGAGCGTTTCCTGAAATAAATGCTATTAAAAATATATATTATATGTTTATCAATGATACCTAATTTGAGACAAAAAAATACCTAGCAAACTACTACTACGGCTAATACTACACCATATTGCAGACTAAGAACATTTTAATAATTAAGTGATATTTTGTAGCCCAACACACATTACGAAACTGCATCAAGCTAACCTCATTAGTTTGACAAGTGGGTTCTTGTGTACTGAACAACTATATACCCCATATTATAACCACCGTGACTCATTAGATTTCAATGGGTGCATAGTTATTTTAGTGGATAAATATTGTGTGCTTTCCTATTTGTGCGTTGGTTGAGCAGTTGATAGTCGTCAATTTAAGTTTCGTAGCAAAGTGTTCATGTATTATAGTATGAAATGCTGAAACGTTTTCAGTCATTTTCTGAAGCACTCTCTACGGGAAATCGTGTAAGGACGTGACGTTACTCTGAGTCTGACATGACATCAAAAGCACGGATGACGGCAAATCTCAGAAGTTTACCGTTTTGGGGAAGAATTCTTTTAAAAACACGAGCACGGTCATCTTGCTGACAAACATAATCGGGCCAAATGTTCTAACCTAAATGTATTTGACGTGGTTTTCATACCGTAATCCAAATGAGATTTATTTTTTCTCGCTATATGGAACTGAGAAAAAAAATTACTTATAAAACGTATTCATGCACAGACGAGAATTTACGGATTTGATTCCTAATTAAGCAGCATACACTCCTGTTGGTGTTACTATTAATTTGGTTGACGAGGAATAACTGTGGTGGCAATGGTTAGACAACATGATATAGATTCCATGTGGAGAGATTATCATTTTGATTCTATGTTAGCTGTGCCCGATAATCGTAGTTATTGACAAGGGAATACTAACTTACCTTGGGGGAGTTAGCTAATTTGGTTCAAAGTAAATTTGAATAGTATTTCAAGAAAGTCCGAAGTGATAGCTTTATTCCTTGATTGGCATATTGAATATGAGGATCCCTGCACTGAGTGATGTGATGCTTCTTGATCGTTATCCTCGGGGAAGAAATTCAACTGGTTGAAGTACGGAGGTGATATCTTGTTTCATTTTGTTGACCATCAAATAAGTATGTCCAAAACCATTAAACTGGACAATGTAAGCGGACATCTAACGTCCGTCCTGCTCAGACGAGTAGCATCAATGTATCGAGCACAATAACGATACGCATGCGCAATGATATAGCAACGTCTAATGTCCTTAACGTCAACCCTCACCGGAAGTCACCGAACAGGACAGCTTTGTTTAAAGATGGCCGCCATTTTGAAACACGGTGTCAATGATCAGTCAAGTGTTTCAATCAGTGGGGAGAAATCCTTTTATTCAGATTCTAATCTTCCCCACACAGCCGGTTAACGGCAGTAAGAGCAACACGACTTGTTTAACCTGATGGGGTCTTTGGTATGTCTTTCTGATTGTCCAACTCATACAGCTTAGATTCTATTCATTTTGATAGATTTAATAACTACAGAATTATCGACAGTTGATAAATATATATCTTGTATTGATAATTGTGGACTGATAAATGCACTTTTGAAATATGAATACAGTAGGACGTGTGTACGTATAATACTGGAATTATTGATCTATGTGATCATATTCTAAAATAAAATGGGAAGCATTGTGATTTGAAACAGTGACTATAAATAATTGTCTATGAAATGTAATACCTTGAGAGAAGACAGACCTTAATTATCACCTCATTATTTATTGAACACGACTGGTGGTTAGCGACACCGAGCAGGTTGGAGATGGTATTCTATGAATATTCTAAATGAAGCGGAGATTTAGAAATACATCAATGAATCTTGCGAAGTTAATTACCAAAAGGGCGAAACAGATCCAGGTGTTCCTATATGAGAGGTAATTGTATTTTCTCTCTGTTCCTTGTACAGGTCATAAACTGTAGTAAAGAAAGCCCGAAAGAAGAAACACAGCCAAGCACCAATGGGTAACCACAAAAAAACCCAAACAAACGCTCATGCGACTATAGGGAAGCCTATTTTTGTAATCAGTCTTGCAAGTGGGTATTTTGTCAGTTTTTATACATTTCCAAAAGTAAGTATCTGTTACCTTCCTGCGTAAATAGTGAAAAACAGCCCAAACTCGTGGCAAAACACCCACTTGCGTCAAATGGAAAGATACGAGTGTGAATTCTCTCGACAAAGCGTGTGATCCGTATCTTGGGATATTCTCAAATCAACAGAGACGCCATGGCAACCACGCATACGTCACGAACTGTGATGGGACTAGGTGTTTCTCAAAATACTTCTTTCCTGCCTCGGTAACAGCGCCATGACTGATGTCAAGTGAATAAACAATGTTGACATGTGTCAAATTATACAGCTCCCATTGGCTTTGGAGGAGGAAGCCATATTGTTCACTGCCATTTTGATTTTCCATTACACGTAACAGAGAGAATGAGTGTGTGGATGGGTTGGATTTAACGCCAATAAGATCACTTAAGGGTTCTATTGCTGCGTGTCAACTTAGTGTGGGAGAAAGGACCGAGGGGAGACGGGTGTTCGAAGTTTGTCACTCGACAAATCAAGGGCCATAATCGGATGAATCCAGAATCGGAATCTAACATCAAAGAACAAATCTGCAAGCGATGCCTTTCGACCACTGGACTACATGTAGTACGGGGCGGTGGGGTAGCTTAGTGGTCAAAGTGTTCGATCCTTACGCCGAAGACCAAGGTTCGATTTCCTACATGGCTACAATGTGTCATTTCTAGTGGCCAAGTGATATTACTGCATTATTGCTAAAGCGGTGTAAAATCATACTCACTCACTGTAGAACTCCTGTGGAGAAATGGCAACTCTTTCAGTTACGAGGAGTATCTGATGCTCTCACCATATATACCGAGAGAAACAAATAAAGGAACACAGGAAATTTCAAGAGTTCCTTTAATATTTCCAGTTTTTACAGCACCAGCTTTGAATAGCCAAGTGGGAGGAAATCTGAGAATAAATAAAGGATCACTGCCATGGAGTGGTGTTCCCTTATTTGTTTCCCTCAGTATATAAGGGAAAAGAATCAAGAATAAGATGTGATATTTAAGTATGCGATTCTTTGTTTTATTAAACTTCTACGAAGTTATTGCTGTGGTTTATCAAATCAGAGACTGTTTGTTAGCCTGGTGAATATGCATTTCCTGAGAATCATTGCATAGAAATACTAGTTCTCGTTGGGATAGGACACATCGATGTGATCGCAAACCCTTAGGCCAATGCAAACGGTCGACTCACTCAAACAACAGACACATTCGAGTGTTCAAGTGAGTGGGCTTATAGAAAACGGTAAATCCGTCTACACACTCGTGAGAAATGTCTGCAGAAAGTAAAATATGTGACATTCTGAATGCAATATAACACGTCATTAACTATCAAATAGTAATGATAAAATAGGTTCGCGAATATAATTTCTAATTTGGATTCAAAATGAGTTTTGGTGTTCATGAAACGGGTAACTTGATAGTTTTCTTTAAACTCTCGTGCAGTACACAAATATGTTTTCTTTTTTATGGATATGTTCAACATGCATCATGATAATCATGATCTATGACGGGATGGGGTGACCAGGCGCGATGACGTAATTGATGCTTATATAGACAATCATGATGTAAATCACGGGATTGTTTGGTTCAGATCATTTACAAACCGCCGTCCTAAAGCGGGAATGTTGCTAGGTCCTGCTTACAACAAAAACAAACAAATCTCGTTCATGTCCTTCAGTGGCAACCTTCTCGTTCAGTTTTCACAAACATGCCAGTCCAGATTAAAGAATTTGTCGCTGACAGAGATAAGAATTTGAAATTTTTTACCTTCTTCCGTCTTACCTATGTTTAACAGCGTCTCTCGGACTTTGTCATTGCGGGGCTGTGGGGTAGCCTAGTAATTAAAACGTTCGATTCCCCACATGGGCACAAATTCTGGTGTCCCCCGCCTTGATATTGCTGGAATATTGCTAAAAGCGGCGTAAAACCATACTCACTCACTCACTTTGTCATTGCATCTCAACTACCAAAAGCAAAACTTATCAGCAGTTGATAATTTTACTGTAAGTATTCAATTCTAAACTCATAATCCATATGTTTTAGTCCTGCAACACGCCATCTGTGATATAGTGTAAAAGCTGCAGTTGATCATATGTACGAGGCGTTAAGGATGAAGGCTTTATTCCCCTGTAACCATAACAAATAATCACTTGCTATGAGCCGGTCTCAAATTCTAACAAAACCGCACAGCAGCCGAAGATTGATGTGGTCTGGGTGCTGGTTCAAGTAGCAATATAACATAAGGTCACAACAAGACGGTGTTATTCCAATATTGCCGCTGTATAGCGAAGAGACTGGACCTTGCGGTCTGTAAGCTGCGCATTTACTGAAATAAGGTTCCGTAAAGTTTAGTTCAGTTGTTTTATTAAAGAGTTACTAGACTCAAACGATCTGTAATCCCATTTTGTTTCAAATTGTTCTGTGTTTGTCTTCTAACTTCCATTTAATGATGAGAACATTTCTCAAGTTTTCAAATTAACTGTATTATGTAAAAGTTCATGTGGGTTGTCATTCATGATATATTTTGTGAGTGACGTCTAAAGGAATGTCAGCTGTCTTGGGATATCTAGGAAATCGATACTACGTCGGCGTAAGGTATATGTTTTGTATTTATAGCAGGTTAGATAATTAACATGCTTAGCTTAAATATGAAACCGGACAAATTATACCGTTAAAGGCAGACGGGGGCAACGCTTTTAATTACATCTTGATATTTTATATGGCTTAGATCTGACAGTGGCAGCGTAATTATGTTCATTTCATTTCTGGTGATATTTATTTATGTGTTTGATGGTAATTAGTGTCTTGGTTTTATATCATGTGATTTCCCAATGCTATTTTGCTTTGCGCGCAATGGAATCTGTATCGCCACGTTATTGAAAGTAGTTCTTTGGCGTAGACTCTTTATAGTTTATTCAAATGCGGAGTAATCTTCATTGTATTGAAAAACGATGTACAAGTATCCATGAGGTGCAGTTAAATATGCATCTAGCGCCATATGTATCAGGTGTGTGATACGTATATTTCAATGTATGGAGTCCTCATTTTAATTGTCCATCAGTTTTAAGTAAATATCATAAGTTGTTAACATGCAAAGATAAGAATTTACTTATAAAAATTTCACTATTTATTAAACATGCACTACCTAAAAAGTATTCTATCCAAAGCTAGAGGAAGCATGTATGTTTAAATCTATGTAAATGTTTAAATCATATTGCCTATACATCACATATCACATTTATTGTACACGGGCCAATCGCCTTTATACTGATTAAATTATTCTCTCTCTATTGGACGGCCATCTTTTCTCTGACCACGATCCAAAGAATGCTTCATCGGTATGAAAGACTCCTACCGCAACATAAGTAAATGATAAACCACTTTGGGAATGTCTGAGGTCGATATATCATATAGAATACGTCGAGTGTATGTCCTTTTTCTTATTTTCTATTATAACTTTGAGCTCTCTTATCCTGAGGCAAGGACAATGTGTGGATATGACATTTACATTTGGACTGCTCAGAACTCATTGTGAACACAGACAAAGGTAACCATATGCTTGAGGAAAGGGTGAGTTGATTTGGTAGGGGAGGACATGCTTACCCTATTAGTTAACACCTGGTGTCATACCTGATTATCAGTGGTCCGTTCACGTAATTTTCTCCTTCATTTTCTCGTTTACGTCCAATGGAATCTGCTGATTTCATTGACGTTTAATAGTTTCCCAATATTCTTCAAATATCAGGAAAGAGTCATAAGAAATGGAAGTCGCACATTGTACCAATATTTGAATCAAACCCGGGATGTCAGAGTCACGTACCTTACCTCCGTCATAAATTGGCAGAATGCGGATTCTTCTTATGCTAAGCCTATGGAACACAAAGAGTGTGTCGTGATGCTGTAACACTAATATGATTCATTTTGGAAGGAATGGTCGATCTGTTAACTTACTGTCAAAGGATAGACTCCCGAAATTGATGTTTATGTGACAGTCTAGACTTAATAGCAGGTTGGTAGCCTTAAACACTCAGGTCTTCAGATTTATTAGTCTAATATCCCCACAGCATGTGAAATCTGAGAAGCAACATGTTAAATAATTCAAGTATATATTGCCAGGAAGAAAATTGCCAGGTATAACATGTATATGTGGATGCGTTAATGGACACGGTATGACATGCATACTTCCCTTGGTACTTCAATCGTATCAGATGTGTTGGAGAATAGAGTAATATTCAGTGCAGGCAATAAGTACGCTCAAACCAATGCCCGTGTGGCTTCTAATGTTGCTAAAGAAGTGGAAAGTATTGTGGCAAGTGTGATCGACTACAGCAAATGAGACGTTGTATCACTCTCCTTACGTCACTCCTGGATACAGCCATTAAGCCTGACACCAGGCGATGGTATGTCAGATAACAACATAATTTCCTGTTCTACAATAATGAGACAACGTGGCTTCGTGCATTACTTTGTCAATGTGGGCCGACTGGAGGCGTCCTTATGTAATTTCAAATGACATAATATAACTTTGCAGAGTTATTAATCCAATTTCGGCATGAGAGATACGAGTGTTACGAATTCTTTTCGGTATAGCTTAAGACAAATTTAATTCAAGACAAATCAATATATGATCTAATACGATTTTCAGTACAAGTTTCTTTTAAATAATGTTGTTTTCTAGCAATTAGCTCCCCCCACCCCTCTTTCCCACCCACCCCCATTTCCCCACCCATCACACCCCTCACACACACAGACATACAGTGATCGTATTTATTCTTACTTGGAACTAATGCAGCCTGCTCTCGCTATCTAAACTCACTTTATGCAGAATGCGCCGATGGCTTCTTATGCACGCAGATAATGAATTTCCCTCAGGATTGTTTAGACGAACAAATGTATAAGTCAGTATCCATGCTTTGGACATGATCGGTGGTGGAATAAGTAATATATTAGTTTGACTAGAGATAAAAGGCGTTCGATTCCACACATGGTTACGGTGTTTGAGGTCAGTTGTGGCTGTCCTCCTCCCTGACAATATTGCTACAAGATGCTTAAAGCAACATACAGACGTTTAGTAAATATATAATGCTCTTCCATACAAGCTTTCATCCTCTGTTTCATATTTCTCCTTTGTGGAAGGCTAGTCATGTAACTTATGAATTAAAAAGTAACCTTATTGTCTTCAAGACTAAGTAACCTTCATTTCCACTGACCCTACTGTTGTAGAGTATTAGAAGCAATTATTATCGAAATGCCATTAAGTGAATTTGATCTTGTTTTGTCCTTCAAACCAATACCAGATTGTTAGTGTTCAGACAATCATTAAGAAAGTAACAAATTGAGCGTGGCTGACGTACAGGTTGTTCTGTGTAACCGTGAACCCGTACAAGTGTTTTCATTACTTGTATCCTTGTATTCACCTGACAATACTTTTCTTCAAGAAAACATGGTCGAAGTTTGTACAGTGATATTGCTTAATGCTGAATCAGTAGTATCTTAAGCGGATGCTAAATTATAAGAAATTATAAGAACACACACCTTGCGTCCATTTTCGGTCAATGTCTGGACGTTGAACCTTCGTGGCAGAGACTCAGAAGAGACATAATAATTGTATTTAAGGTAAGTATCATGTCTGCATAGATACTATCCATAATGCATTCTGAGGATGAAAAGGAAGTGAATTTTTAAAGCCATGATTACAATCCCCAATCAACCGGACAACACCAGCTATTAAACTTTGAAGTCATAAAAATACAGCATCGTGTAAGACGTGTATTATTTCTCAGCGAATCTCAATAGATCAATGTGTAATATTACTGTTATACCCATTCATTCCACCAGCAATTGCAATATCTATTTTATAGTTCCATTACTTCCCATATACAAAATGCCATGACATGTCTGCTAGTCGTAACCGTGGAATTCATTTCAGGAGCCATCATTACAGATTCGTCTTTCTTTATTGGTGGTAATATAGTCTGATGATTTAATGATGTGCGATATCATATATATATATCAAAACACACGGCATCTTGTCAGTGGCAATGCCAACATCTAATGAAAAGGATTCATCAAAGATTATGCGTTAATAAGGCAAGGAAGGCCCAATGTCTTACTCGCCATTACTTACGTGCTACGTAATAAAGCCTGTCGCAAACAACTCTTCAGATAGCAATGAAACTGTGATATCAATAGCATAAAGAACTTTGGCGTAAGTCTGGGATCGTACTTTAATGATCGTAAGAAGAATTGGGTGAAAGCAACCGGATCAGAAAATATATCGTCAAAGAAAGTGATTGATTCCATCCTATTATCATAAAACCTAGTCATCCAACACATACAGGCAAAAATAGATATCACATTTATGAATTTGGTTCCAGGAAGAACAAAAACTTTTTGTGCATATTTTATGCAAAGTAAAAAGCGTTAAACTTCGAAATATTTAAATGATTCCACATCATATAAACTAGCGAGCTGTAGCGTTGTACTTACATGTATGGATTCTGCGAGGTTAGGTGCGATGTTGCCAGTGATCCTGCAGGTCGCGATGTCTCTACTTCCAATCTGTCTCGCAGTATCAAGGGCCGAGCATCAAGTCGACACGTTATTATATCGTGAGAAGGACCCCGATTGGTCGACGTCACAGCCCGGAAGCCAATCAATTCTCAGTCCCGATTGGTCGCCTACTCACCTATGTTGAAAGACTGTTTACGTCCTAGGACCATGAGTAGGAACTATTCGATGAGAATGGCGACAATGGTGAGAATATTGAAATTTCCTCACACCGAGAAAATTTGGCGGATGCTGCGTTAGAAATCGATATTATAAGCAGATGAGGAGTAACGAGAAATGGATAGGTGTAATGGTAATACTGAAGAAGGTGGGTGTGCAAAGTAACCTCAGCCCTCACTTTACTGATACATTAAGTACATGCTCTACCAGCCATGTTTCAAATAGTACTTGCTTGTCGACTACGATTAATAGAAAATATCGCATGAAATGAAAGACCCACAAGTGTTAATGGGCACTTTAATGAGCACATCGATTTCAACGGAGGATTCTGATACTGATAAACTCTTACATGATCATGTTCTAAACTTGGTTGTTTCTGTGTCGTTTCAACCTTTTAAACAACATGCGAAGTTGTTACCTTTTTGATAAAAATAATTTTGTAATATATGCCTCTACTCCCACATTATTTGTGAACATACGGAAATAGTTCTTCTTTTAGGTAAGAATAAATAATAATGAAAACTGAAGCTAGTATTTCCATCTCACAATTTTCCTTGTTGTGGGATTAGCGGGTATTGAATGTTAATAATCTCTAATGTTTTTTAAGCATTTGCAAATAATTGATTACCGTTTGTTGAAGATAAATCGGTAAGATATTACAGCGAAAATGGATCTTTTAAGTGTATCACGGCCTTGCATGCAATTGCGAATGTCATTTATCATGCCCTATAACATCATCGGGGTTAATTAAATGACGTCATTTCGGCACTTTGATTGATATCAAGAGTTGATCTTACCTAAGGTGAAAATCATGTAACTTTTCAAATTACAGCTGGTCGCAAGTGTATCTGTAACTATTTAAAATGAAAAGAGTTTAAACTGCCATGAAAGTCTTCATGAATAATAATCAAATGCCATTCCGGTAACGCCAGATATGTGACAGTTGAGATACTGAAATTGTTACTTGGGCAGTTGGTTCACTAACATCGGGCGTGCTTCATTTTCCGCCTCGCTGATCCCTGCTTGACTCCAATCACGGAGTAAAACCCAAGGGAGTATGAAATTCCTGTGCATTTAGAAGACGGCAACAACAAGCCAGAGGTCAGGCAGCTATGGCTGCAAATATCGCACTGCTTTTTTACTTAACAAATCTAAGTACCCTTCTTTTTCACATTTTCTTGAACTATACATTTTTATTGTTTGATACCTGTATATTAAAAATGAGAAGTACACAAATTTCATGTGACATTCAAATCATTGACCTTTTAATGTTTTATTTTTTATTATAAAATATGTAATGGATTTGTTTGCCTTATCCATTTTCGTCACACAAATCAATCGCGATTTTCTCAAAAACAGAATCAGTATTGTTATTTGTCAAACATTTTTGTTCATATTCCTAATTCTGTCATATTTTCTGAAGCAGCGTGAAGTTGTGTTTGAACGGATGTACAGCTGGCACGCTCATATGACAACAAATCTGGATTATTCACTGATGTGGGAGTGAAAGAGTTTCTTTCTAATCACGTCGAAATTGTGTGATTATTCCCCACTGATCCTCCTTGTCCAACAGAGATGATCTCCAAGTTAGTTAGACACCCTGCTCGGAGCTGTGATTGTCTCCGCAGACCTAATCCCACGCTAATCAAGCACTGAAAGGTGACATTTGTTTACTCTGGTATTACAGGAAATAATGATTTTGTGTGAGTTGATTCTGTAACTCATATCTTCAGGTAGGTTATTCTGACATTGTCATTAACGTCAATGCCAGTAACCAACCAGTCTCCATTATCACAACAGGTTCCACAATGTTATCCAACTGATCACTGACAATGAATAATGACACCAGGTGTTAGCGAATAGGAATACATATGTTGCAGAAAATGAAAGCCGTGTATCTATGCACACCTACCAACGTAATTTTGATATGTTTATTACAGTGAGTGGGGGAGTTGGGTTTTACGCCGCTTTTAGCTATATTCCAGCAATATCACGGCGGGGGACACCAGATATGGGCTTCACACATTGTACCCATGTG
>VKKT01000352.1:140730-158756 GCA_008038995.1 Haliotis laevigata
TGGGGTATTCATGCTTCACTGCGTCATGGTATCTCAGTGGGCTAGCACTATAAAACCAACTTAAGTCTAGGTTAGTACAGGCAGCCGCACATACACATACACACGCATGCACGTCGTCATATGAGCGAAATATTCTCAAGCACGACGTTAAACCCAATTTCACTTCACTTCTTCTGGAATTCCATATGCCAGTGTAAAATTCCCAGAACGACGTTCTTATTCTCATATTTGTGACTTGTTGCAAGTTTGGTCTTGACTATGTTTAGAATCATTATACTGCCGCCAGTTTCCGTCTGAAGACGACCGCCGGGATATTGCTGGAATATTGCTAAAAACGGCGTAAAACCATACTCACTCACTCACTGAAGACGAATACAGAACAATTGCCTCTGCTCATGACTGGTAGAGCAGGATATCGCGAACACCTGGTATCATCAATATTTTGATAATGATTCATAAACAGAAACCACAAACCCTTTCAACATCCGTAAGAAATCTTTTCTAAAGGCAGAACCGATTGTACAAATCTGACGTCATCATGAGTATGTGCTTGTTTGACGCCGCATTACAGCTGTACGATGCGGTCCGTAAACAATGAAGTCTGGACCAGACAATCCAGTGACTGACACCATGAACTACGATGGTTGAGCATGCACTTATGAATCACCATCGAAAAGTGATGATACCAGGGTTTCGCGAAAAGGCGAGCATAGCTTACCGCATCGTTGGTCTCCGTCCAAAACATGTACAAAGGCTAAACATCTGTTTTACGCCCATCACCCCCATCCCCTTTTCTAAAAAAAAAACTGTATCCGCCCCTGGCATCTCACATCATTTTTGTCACAGATGCATCGCATTTTTAAATGTCTCCCACATGTCTACCAGCTTTACTGAGGTCATCAGTGAGTGAGTGAGTTGTTATACGTAAAGTCACATCGGCAATATTTCAGGCCATTCAAGCATATTTGATTGTTCCTCAAAAGTTATGGCCGGAATAGTTCAGTCAGCTCTGCTTTTAACAAATACTTCTTATGGCTGTAGACGAGGTAGTGTCACTTTTATTTATTTCTTGCTTTATCCATATGGAAGATTAGGAGCATAATGTGGACGTATATTGTTGTATTGTCCTCTAATCTAATCGTAAATGACTGCTATTGAATGGCATTGATAAGATGCTGTATTCATCATACCTTATTGTGTAAGATTCGGGATATATCTATGAGGAGTGTTTACGTGTCTACGTTTCTCAATATCAGAAGCATCTACGTGATCATATCCCAGTATAACTGTTGATGGATACCTTCGTGCAGCACCACAGTTCGTGATATTAGGGTCCACTGAACACGAGACGTCGGATATTGCACGTCTACTACTGAAATAGTGTCGGGACTACGAACCCCCGAACTGTATAATCATACAAACTAATATTGATTAAGTATAAACATACAAATATATCCTTTTTCAGTGTATGATAAACAGACGAGGGAGTGTCTAGGCGATGCAGCCATTAGATGTTTGACGTGACGATGCACAAATGAACGCCAACTGCAGATCCATGCAGTCCTAAAACAGACAATCTCCATAGTAATTTACCTTTTAGCCGTGTATTCCTGAATTCGTTCAATAGCATTTCAATTCACCCAAGTCTCCGTGTTGCTCCCAGCAAAACATCTACATTTCGAATCAAACGACATCTTGAACGTGCAATCATCCCTCGCAGTGAAGTCAGCAGAGATCGACTGTTCTAACTTCTAATATCGAGTTTCCATTTAGCCTGCATGTCTCTTGGCAGTTATTCAGACTTAAATCATGACCTTCTTTTTTCCGAAAGTTCTCAAAAACTATTCATCTTAGTATTCTAAAGGGTTTTATTCCAAAATAAAGTTCAAATGTCCTATCCGATCAGACAAACAGTGATCTATATGTGTTTAACGATAGCGTCCTCCATGCAATATCCGCAGAGAACGTGAGTTTTGAGAGGGTCCATGTTCGAACAGACATTTGTGACAAGACTCACTTCTTGTAAGCCCATCATCCATTACCACACGATATCCTTATTACACAACTCCCCGTCGGATCACTTGTGTATGTCCTGAAAGCACGGTATAACTGTTGTAAAGTATTCCCATTTCCGTATCACACATATACATACGTCTACTTTTTGACAATTCAATCTGTCATCTCACTTCAAGGTTCCAACGCTATGACGAAAAATTGACATTTATTTCAACACATCAATCGTTTCGGGTTCATGGAATGGTAATTAAGATGAAGGCATGCCTTCTATTTCCAGAGTAAAACTGTCCAACATGTTCAGTGGTGCATATTCCCTGTAGCTCCTTTTATCAAATCAAAAACATTGAATCCATGGTTCAACACAACACAAAGGATTTGGATTTGAGTAAACTAATCAAAGCTCGTCCCTGAACATGTTCGACAAGAAACGTTAAGCATTTTTCTATTACGACTGTTACGTCAGTACCATATAAGAAATGAAGACACAGAATGTTGACATATACGGGTTATATCTGAAGTGGCTGAAGAAGTGCATTTTATTCATGGTGCAATGCTTCAGAAGCTTTTTCCTTCTCGAAACTTTTACTTCCGTCTTTGTCACCTCAGTGATCACCCAAACCTCATAAATGTGTCTCTTAATCAATAAACTGTTGCAAACTACGTGTCTTAACTGTTGGAGGATACTGTGCCAATTTGTTTAAATCCCCTTCTGTTCATATATCATTTTTCAGGGAATAGTCTTTTTTCAAGCACCTGTTGTAATGTTAATAGTCATATCAGCAAGGAAGAATCAGGGTCGGGCTTGCCTTAATGTCCGTTCACTTCTTCTCTCACAGTTCGTCCAGTGGTATAGACCGCCACCGTGGTGTGGTGGATACATTTGATGGCTGGTTTCTTCCCCTCGAGACGTCATGTCGAAAGACCTTAAAAGGTGGCACTTGTTGTTGACTTGTCTGGTGCTCGATTTAAAGGGGATACACGATATTCGGATCGGAGTCAGTACACTCTGGTTGAGTAGGCTATTCAAGTTATTATGATATGAGGCTTGGTGAGTGAGTGAGTGAGTTTAGTTTTATGCCGCACTCACAAATATTCCAGCTATGTGGCGGCGGTCTGTAAATAATCGAGTCTGGACAATTGGGACCGATGACATTTGTCAACCAAGTCAGCGAGCCTGACCACCCGATCCCGTTAGTCGCCTGTTACGACAAGAATAGTCGCCTTTTGTGGCAAGCATGGGTTGCTGAAGACCTATTCTACCCCGGATCTTCACGGGGCTATGAGGCTTGGTATCTGAATTGGCCAGAACTACAATATAAAACATCAGTTTTGACTATCTTCTGAAGCGGAGTCCATTTGGTGTAAATAACAAACTGCTGCGAAAATCAGGCGTTCGTGTTGAGGGTAATCACGTTCTGTCCTGACAAGCTTGACTAAAAAAGTATTGCGGCCCAACGCCGATCAGTAGTACTTGTCTAGAGTGTGGACTAGTAGATAACGAAAACCAACGGCACAGGTGCATGCGGACACACACACATGCGCGTGCATGTTGCTATATACGTGCAATGATCTTAAACGCAAGCTGAGCCCCGAATTCACCTCACCTCCCAAATATAAAAACTGAATTTCCCAGGTCCCCCGATTTTCCTTTTTCTTTCAAAATGCCACGTTCTAACCGAGCCTTTCTTTCCCAATTCCCTTTTCTAACCAATATTTCCTTCCCTTCCTCTTACAATGTAACCCAGTCGTCCTTTCACCCGAATGCCCTCTCTGGCTCTCCTCTATCTTTCCACGATGACCCTTTGTGGTCAAGTCTGTCACTTTCCTCGCCGCCGTCTCTCTCTAACCGAACATCGCTGATGAGAGTCTCATCAACACCACGTCTCTTTCCCACAATCTGTGTATCGAACTATGCTCTCTCTCACTCTCATCCCCCAACCATTTCCTTTGCTTTATATTTTTTAATTCAATGTAGTGCCACCTCAACCAACATCGCCAGTCTGTGCATCATTCAGGGGTAAGGGCAAGGTAATGGCAGGGCTATGTACGTGTTTTTGAGATGCCTCGGAGTACATGCCTGTATGCTTGAGCCGCAAGGAGAACGATGAGCTGATGCTGGGAAGAGGGTGCTGTGACTATAATTGTCAGGAAGCTGAGGCAAGCTCTACATTTATTCTCGGAATCCGGCAAGCTGGGCTAATTTCAAGACGGAGGTCTAATTTGGCAAGATGTACCGTATTCCGTACCAGGTACAATATTCAAGCTTATGTAAAAGAAAAAAATGTTGTATTCATCCGAAAAGGCGTCAAAATTGCGTCAACTGCAATGGAGATTAATAGGAGGTTTTAGCTTGCTTCAGTTTGTTTTTGGATACATTTTTGCGAACACCTGGTGTCACCACTGATCCACACATATAACTGTCGGCGCTATTTTACCTTTTTTACGCTCAAGATAGCTTCGGGGCTGGTGTTTATGTTTTATACATACCAGTGACATCTGAGATCTTTTTCCGACTACTTTTTACGTATCTCGAGTTCTGGGTATATTTGCAGTCATTTGAAATTGTATTGCATACAAATTAAACATTTTATAGACATACTGGACGAACAATTTAGAAATCATTATTTGGGATACTGCTTTATAGTTTTTTAGTGAGTGAGTGAGGTGAGTTTAACGCCGCACTCACCAATATTCCAGCTATATGGCGGCGGTCTGTAAATAATCGAGCCTGGACCAGACAACCCAGTGATAAACAGCATGAACATCAATCTGCGTAATTAGGAACCGATGACATGTGTCAACCAAGTCAGCGAGTCTGACGACAAGCATGGGTTACTGAAGATCAATATTTTAACCCGGACCTTCACGGGTATATAGTTGTTTTGGGTTTTTGTTGTTAAGTGTGAATTGTATAAAATCGTCATATCTGACATTTTCGTTAAATTTATATATAGCACAGGGAACAGGGAACCACCTAACTCCGACTGTAACACATGTTATATTTTGGATTAAAATTTCTTAGTAAAGTATAGATTCTAGTACTTTTGTTGGGTTGACTCCCGGTGGCTGAGCGGGCTAGGCGGTTGACTTTGTGTGCTTGCGATTAGGTACCTGACTCTGAGGGTGTGAGTTCGAATCCCAGATAGGACTCAACAAAACTACTAGAAGTGTAATCCCAAATCTAACATATGTTACATTTGACTACTTTCTAATTGGTATTTTTGATTCATAATTCCGACAGATACGTCAGAAATGTTAAATAATATCAGTATTACCTTATATGACCAGTTTCATCAGTTAACGTTTATTAAAAAACAGTGAATGAGGGAATGGGTGAATCTTCGTTTCAGGAGCAAACAGTGATATTCCACCAATGTAACTATCACGGCTTGCCTATATTAAAACAGCCGGCAGCATGAACACGATCCACGAAAATCAAGGTGTATTTTTGTGCGCCGAAATAAGATTGTTTCGAGGTGGAAACAGACAACGTATACAGGCCAAAGTCACTTTTAATGGGTACTCATAACAGTAGGAACAAGTCGGATTTTCCTGTCCTAACGGTACTAGTGAGTGAGTGAGTATGGTTTAACGCCGCTTTTAGCAATATTCCAGCACTATCACGCCGGGGGACACCAGAAATGGGCTTCACACATTGTACCCATGTGGGGAATCGAACCCGGGTCTTCGGCGTGACGAGCGAACGCTTTAACCACTAGGCTACCCCACCGCCCCCTAATGTACATCAAAGGAATAATAGGCGAATGCCTTGATATAATGACATGTTCTTACAAATGGGATCCACATACAAGAAGAATATTCATATCTTACCAAAGATATATTCTAACGTATTTATGATGGATTAAACTGTAGTTATTCATTTGATCGAATGAATGTAGTATCTGATAAGACATTACACGTTTTCAAAATATCCGATGACATTTCTCCATCACATAAACCTTATCTGTGCAAGGTTTAACGACCTGACTTAAGCTATTTTTCAAAACAATGTCAAGGCATAATTATCGACACTATGAGTTGAGGGCTATGTTTTTTTGTAATGAATCATCACACTGTAAGTGATTATTGTCATTTGACAAATCGAAATGTTTTACATTTCACTGAAAATGTTTAACGAGCAAGGGAAATAAGTAAAATACCTATAATCACGAAATGTATTAATCATGAAAATACCCCGTGTACACTAAGTATTGGTACCATTACCTATTCGTCTTACATCGTATGGAAGCTTTAACGAAGGTTATCAGATGTACAATCATTGTTGCAGAGGGAAACAAAAGACCTAAATCGGTATTCTTACCCACTGAAAACGTTATACTGTTCAACAGGTACTTTAACCAAGGAATTAGTTATCGACTATTTTCTGTTTGCACAGAGAATAAAGGACAAAAAAGTTAATGCATTTTCTTTGTCAAAGAACATCCAATTACTGCTACAGTTTTGGCGAACAAATGCCAAAGATTGAGCAACTGTTTGATTGTTCTTAACTGGTAATGTCAGTGGAGAAAGCAGTGAGTGACGGGATTTGTTAATTGGTAATGTGGGAACGAGGTACAAGCTACATGAGGAACAGTACGTATTTTGTCATTTCAAACAAAGAGTTTCTTTACCAGAATGGTTTCTGATATGTGTGTTATATTTGAAAAACATAACAAATGTAATATTCACAACACGGATAATAATATTTACTGTTACAGCAATATGAGAATTTCGTATCCCGTTGTTCTCAAAACGTTTAAAGGTAAGGCCTTAGGAAGGCATTTCAGAATTTGACGCATCAACCAAATATAATGACCATTGTATTCCCTATTTTCACTTGTACCACACGTTCCCGATTTCTTTCAGGTGATCAACTGACTAAGCTTTGCATCTGTTTATGACGGTTGCCCCTCGGTGGGACATGATACGCTCACCTTCTCAGGAACACCTGGTGTCAACACTATTTTGATAGTAATTCATTAGCACATGTACATGATAGAGTCGGAACTGAACAACCGACTCTGCGTTCAGCAGAGGTTTCATATAGATGTTAAAAGGTTTTATCGCTTACAGTAACAAGTTGAGAAGCGGTAGTATTTTGGAAGGAATGATGGATTTAACAGCTATGTTCTTGTCCGTATTCCAACAAGATCTTTGCTTGTTAAAGGCCCCATCAACTGTACCAAAAAGTAAGGCCATTAAAGGTTAAATCCATCTGAAGTTCATGTGAGTGAATTTAGTTTTAAGCCGGTTTTAGCAATACTCCAGCAATATCACGGCCCTGAAGTTCATGAAATATGGGGAATGCTGGACTTCCTTTTTGACAACAGCTGTGTGAAATTTAGGGGATAAGACATTAGGACAAGAGGAAGGCATTCACATTGGAGTCAGTTGTGCTTCCCTTCTTGCTGACTTTCTTCTTTATTCATATGAATCGAACTTTCTGCCCGGTTTCGCAAATTCGAGAATTTGGCTTCGAAGTTTAACTTAACTTGCTGATCTGATATCGTTCAATAACGGTTCGGTACCCCTTCCACTGTTTTACCCTCCTGAACTAGAAATAAGGGAGACCTGTGAAACCCACTCATCTGTTCATATTTAGATCTGTGCATAAAGATTCAAAGTGACAAGAAAAAGTCGCTACAAGGCTGTATGACAGGACGGATTACTTCAACTTTTTAGAAGTCAACTTTCCTTTATGTCGAGCAGTATCCAACAGCCCCCGGTCCTTTGTGTCTACATGTCATGGTTTTTGAGGTACGAGTTACTACGCTCTTTCAAGGAAAGTTTCAAAGAACATAAATCGATTCTTGTTCAAAATTTGTTTGGTCGAGGATTCAACACAGAAGGACTCAAGAAACATTTCAGAAAGTTTTATGGTTGTTGTCAGCGACTACAGCTGTTTGACTTAGGTCATACTTATTGGCTTCCGTGTTCACTTCACTTCAGTTGAAGAATACATGATAGACACGTTGAGGTCATTTCCAGATTTGACCTTTCGCTTTTTGACAGTATCATATATTCCCGAGTTTCTTATGGGTGAAGGTTTGCGTTTGCATCTGATTCTGATGTGTGTCAGTGGTTGGGCATCGTACGCCACCTTTTCGCGAACATCTGGTGAGTGAGTTCAGTTTTACGCCGCACTCAGCAATATGCCAGTTGTATGGCGGCGTCTGTAAAAATCGATTCTGGACCAGAGAAATCCGGTGATCAACTGCATGAGCATCGCTCTATGCGATTGGGATACGATTATATGTGTCAACCAAGTCAATCTAACCCGGATCTTCACGGGTTCGAACATCTGGTATAATTACTGTCTGATCTTGGTAATAATATAGCCGGAATCGTACAATGGACTCATAAGATTACGGAAATTGTTCCATTGCATGTATATATAGAGAATCTCACCCAATAGTCTACTGATATCAATTAAATCAACACGAGTTGATAAAGTTACAAATATCCAAGGCTTGCCGAGGATAGTTTTACCTTTATCGACGAGTGTTAATATGATTGATATCAGTAGACACGAGGGTGAGATTCTATTTATCATCAAAAATCATTCTTCATTAATTTTCAATGAAAAATGTACATCTCTCAACACTGTACTACCATTAGATTTGCAGTGCATTGATGTCATAGCATTGTTACGTCATCAAGTTGATGACGTCATAGCATTGTCAGGGCATTGTACAGAATCTACTGTTAAAACGATATCTCCTAGGAGTTATCATATGATCTCACACAAGCGATATCTCCTGTGGAACACAGTTTGGGATGATAAATTTACTTATTCAGGTCACGCGGAAAGGTGTTACTAACATGTATCATTAACGTCCTGTGAAGTGTATTTATTTGTGTTAACATACTAACGTTAAAACTTCGTCTGAGAACAGATTACTTCCACTGACTCTGTAAACGATCGCAGTCTTATCCATCTTAGTTCGTTTTTTATTCTCTTATAATAATGCCAATTGATTGATTAGGCATCAATCAAACTACCCAATCCGCTTTGTGGAATATATATTTACCATCATTTTGCCTTGCTATAGGAACTGCATTGAAGACCCAGTTTGAGGCTGTTATACACGAACGTCGCAATCACACCAAAGTATGTTTGTGAACGGTATACTACAAATATACAAGTCTGTAATACTGCCTTGCTACGGATAGCATAAACTTGTAAAATACATTTCTCTTGGTAGTTATCAATTTGGTTTCAGTGACGACCAATATTTGTATCTTTAACCTCTCCTGAAACGAAGATAGACTGATATATCATTCATTCATGCATCAATTTATTCGTTCGCAATATTCGCAATGTGACCTTTTCTTCGTCTCGAAATTAGCATAGAGAAACAGTGTCTGTGAATATGAGCTCTTAAATAACTGCTGATTCATTACCGTACGTGTGCGAATTACGCAGCAATTTAGGTACGTGTCATTTTAAATTTGGATAGAAATTAACCACGATACATACAATACGTCAACATGACATTTGACTTTAAGACAACTTTGTAAATCGAGTAAAGTAGACAGCTTGCGTCTGAAGTATATTTTGGTTGGCTGGTTTGTTGTTTAACGCCACACTCAGCAATATTCAGGATATATGGTGGTGGTCTGTAAATATTCGAGCCTGGACCAGACAATCGAGTGATCAACAGCATGAGCTTCTTTCTACGTAATTGGGATACGATGACATGTGTCAACCAAGACAGCTACCCTGACCACCCGATCCCACCAGTCGCCTCTTACGAAAAGTATGGGTTCCTGACGACCAATTCCAACCCTGATCTTCACGGGTAGAAGTTTATTTTGAAAATATTTTGTGAAATGCTGTACTAAGCAAAGGAGTCATTATACTTCTATGCCCGAATACAGAAATTGTTATTTTTAAATAATTATATTTTGGTCATTTTCTAATGACGTATCATGTTGTAACAGCTAAAAGAATATTATCAATTCTATGTCAACGCACCTGAAAACTCTTCCTTGATACTTCACATGTATGATTATGATCTATTACAACTATAGTGACCAAACATTTTGTTTTGGTCGTTTAACGCCACACTCTAGCAATATTCCAGCTGTACGACGGTGGTATGTTAGTAGTAGGATCTGGACCAGATAATCAAGTGACTGACTCTGTGAAGAACGATTCACTCTGTGGGTATACAATGACACGGTATCAGTTTAGCCTGACCTTGTCCACTCTTGCGGCATATGATGTTTTGGGTTTATAATATCTTTCACGGGGGTTATATGTAAGAGCATAACTACATTTTTATGACCTTAAATCCAATCCGGATCCCATACTTTTCAGACGATCGTAACTACCATTTTTCAAAATATTTCTTGGAATTCTTAATGGAATGGTGCCTCTGCCTACAGAGATGCTATATGTAATTATTATAACTATTATGAAATAATAAGATATAAATCAGTGGACACATTATCTTAAATCCTGCCCAAACTGTAAATTTTACTCCTTGTTTAAATGAATTTGTACGATCATGATGTGGCAACATATTACAGATTATCTTGTCGCTTAGGTCAGTATGTTCTATAATACAGTATCGTAAACCGACCTGTCTGGTCTGGTCTATCATGACTGTAATTTGTAATTTACTTGAAGCCACAGGCTATTTAATTGTCGCGTGTATTTCTATGCTTGTGGTAATACAATTGTACAACTAATTCTAGCAGAGGAATAGGGGTCATACCTCCCCGTGGCAGGAGGTGAGAGTAATAATTAAATCCGGATATCTTTTCAGAAATTAGTCAAGGTTGAAACGCCAAGTTTGACCAAATTGACCAAGTATAGACTTAAATTGTGAGATCAAATTAAATTACATTTCAGTGAACATTCTAGTATAAATTGCGACAATTTGCTGCTATTCAGATCAATTGTCATATGTTGAATATTAAATAAAATCTATTTAAAAAGTGTCATATCATCCGTAGATCTCCCGATTTATGAAGAAATGATCGCTGTCATGTTTAAAATATGATCTAGTATTTGAAGTTCAAGGGTCACAGTCTGATCTGCATATCACATACCTGTTACTTATACAAATGTGAAAAGTTACATGCGAAAGTTTCACAATAACAACAAAAACAGGTTTTGTTCGATTGGAATTCTGTAAGTAATTATAGAGACACGAATCATTCTATCAAAGGTTTAGATCCACGGACGGAAAAAAGACGGACAACGGACGGACGACGGACGGACGACGGGGGATGCACCCCGAGATGAGTTGACCCAACAAAAATTTTTGTTCGGATAGAAATCAGACGTTTCATAAAAACTGTAATTGAGCACGAAGCCTCTTTCTTCTTTGAAAAATCAAATGTTCTTAAGTATAATTAAATTAATGTCATCATTTCACACACTCATTCCTGATTTCATAATACCTATTCATATTTTTCTTAATAAGAACATCGGAACCTTTGGTACAAAGAACTGTACACATTGGCTGGGTGGTGAGTGTTACCAGGAGGGCTGGACGTCTTTATCGTTTTGACGAACAGCTAAATCATTTTCAGTGATCCATGCATATAATTATATCACCATATTGTCTGTTGAGTAAAATTAACTTTCTTTCGACCAACATCTGAAACTGATTAGTGACCGGTGTTGACTTAAAAACGTCAAAACCCTATCATTTGCTGGACATGCACAATGAAGAAGATAACAAATACTTGTTTGTCGGTTAAGATGGAGATTAATAAGATAGGGAAACAACATCACACAGCCGAGGTAAACAATACCACACAGCCCAAGACCGACCTAAAATACAATAAACACCGCAGACATCAGGACCAGGACTCTTAGAACTCTGTCACTGCTCATCGTTCCAAATGCACGTCTGAAGACATACGGACATCGACGTTTTTCCTACTTGTCAGATATTCTCTGGAACAATCTGCATCCGTCTCTCAAAGAATCCCCCTCAATAGCCAGCTTCCAGTCTAACTCAAGAACGTTCCTGTTCAAGAAGCACTATGACATATAAATGAACTCCTGTTGTAAATATGTACATATATGTCAGCGCCATGAGCAACCACTTGGTGATTGGATATAGGGCGCTAAACAAATGGACTTATTATTATTATTATTATTACTACTATTACATCATAATCGTGGTAATAACAGAGCTATATGTCATAAGCAAATAGAACAGATATAATATTGCAGTTGGTGAAGGCAGAACAATTTGTCGGTAAGAAGAAAGAAAACAAAATATAAAAATTACAAACAACAAACAAAAGGGCAGGGAGGGAGGTTGATTAAAAAATCTTGAAAGATGATGGAGATGAAATTGCGCACATGCATGGCAGGCGGGACGGAAAGGAGACGACGCATGCGTGGTAAAGAACAAAACAGACAATTCCGGTTGTTATGCAAATAAGACATTATGACACATGATTCTGCCATAATCGTCACCTTACTCAAAGTAAACCGAAAGGTTGTGTTCACCACTTATTGTTACCGCTACCATCAGTTGTATTCTTTTACCATTTTTTATCTGCTAGCGAAAGCTTAAAAAGTAAACGGATAAAATAATAGAATCCTGTATGTGACTGTCCGTTAAGAACATAATAATTTACGTTTTTTACAGTCAATGTCCGTACAGCAAATGTAATACTTTTTACATTAATTGGTTGATACTTAATCTAACACCAATATCCAAGCCAGCCCTCAAGGTCATAAAAGCTACCATGTTTATTCTGGGTGCTTGGTATGCTTTGAAACATGATCGAATAAAAATCTGCCTTTGTTGCAACCTGTTTATCAATTTTGACCACATTGAATGTTATCGCTCTTCGCCCCTTGAAACTCAAAATCATTACATGTTACTTTCGGCACTGCTGTCTGATGCGTTGGATTCCGTGTAGCATTATTGTGAGACGGTTTAAGGTGTTTGGGCATCGTTTATCGTTGCCATGCCTCGCTGTTCAGGGACAAAACTCTGCGTTTAGATTAATTAACTCAACTCGGAGGCATAGGGCGTGATATTTTACCGGGTTTGTGTGAAGAGAGTCGCAATTGGGAAACACTTGACACGAACCCCGGAATAGCTTCACTCAATAGGCAACGATCAATGTTAAGCCACAATCTCAACAGTTTTCAATTTTGAACGCTTTAACCAATTATCTGCAGATTGACGCGGGCCAAGATGCAGACATGCTTGTTAGGGCCGAAGACCACGGTCCTGTGCTCATTTTCAGATCCTGGCGTCCAGTTTGATTCGAGCAGATATATATCCACATTTCTCGACGCCTCATCGGGAAATGGCTGAAGTTAACGGACACACTATGGCATAATTTTCACTTCACATGGTGTGAGTCTACAAGGCATGAAATAGGGCAGTCACATGTGAGGATTAAATAGCTTCCTTGACTAAGACTGGAAAAAAACGATAGGTTTGTAGAGAACGCAAGATTTCGTTTTTCTTCCGGTTGTGAACTTTAGATATTGCTGAGACAAACATAATTACTTGTACTTCGTTTGAAAGATATCAACAGAACATTCAAATACGCCCCCTCACGCAAACACGCATCTGACTGTAAGCAAGTGAATAGTCTTTGAAAAATGGAGGCAACAAATTGCTTTCCATGTTCACATACACTGGTTACACATAAACCTATGGAATGAACATCGAACTATGTATTTCTTCAAAATAAAAAAAACATGGTCTAACCATAACAATGTCTTATATTTTCAATTAAATGTTCATATGCCATTAAATTCGAAACAAGGATGGGACTTTGCGTGGTAACAGGTCTGGGGACGTAATAGCGATACAAATTGTCCTGTCACAGGTCCACAAGGGGACCTTCTGATCAGTACTTCTCTGTTGTTTCCACTGCTGTACACATCCTTATCGTAGATTGAATACATCTGTGGACTCTGCCCTGTGGAACTCTCCTCATTTCTTCTCGCAACTCGCAGTTGCGCAGGTGTCTGTGGTGAATGTTGACGTTGACGTGCACATCTATCGAGTTCAACCCACAGATGGCCCATTGAGATCAGATCCGGTCTAATTTCCTACCACTCTCAGACGATTCCTGATTGTTTGGTCCGATACCCTCCTCCAACCAAACACATGTCCTCCAGACTCGGTGGCAGAAGTATGTTGATGACGCAGATGAATGACCTTGATGGGGCGATCCTGTTCAGAGGGTATGACTATTGGTCTGCTCTTCTTGGACGATCATGGGTTGAATTGAGCGGAGATTCCAATCCCATAAACGAGACACCGTGCGCGTTGAAATGACGTGCAGCTGCAGACTGGGATGTTCAAGCAGCTTCAAGACGTCCTATAGCGATGTTGCGATTGGCAGCATTCAATCTCGACATTTTCCTTCAAATGCGTTTAAAACACTTGGAAATATTTCGACTGACGTTTGACCTTTTAAGGGCATTGTCACTGCACATGATTGTCACAACTTCTACTATCAATTTCTCTTCCATGACATTTGCATACAACTTAGTTTAATTCTACAAAAGCTTAAACGTTTGTGTTTGTGTTGTCCACCATACAAAGAGATATGGCATCTGTTGTATGTACCTCATGAACAAACAAAAACAACATTCCCATTCAAGTTTGTTATTGATAGTTTATCACCAATAGCCATTTTGTTACTTGACAGTTTAAGCAAGGGAATAATGTTTGAAAGATGAGGGTACCATATTTCTTTACACATTCATGTGCATACTTTTGTAATAACATTGGTTGAATAATCATGAAAATATGTAAATTATGTATGATCAATACCGTCTCTCTTATTCAACAGGAAAGCATACAAGCTGAAAGTTTAAATGTATGTCTGGAATATAACTAACTACTCAGATACATTAATCCTGGAGACTGAGCATAGCGGGGATAGTCCACTCCGCTCTGGTCAGAATTTCAACCATACTGTTTGGCACAAGGCACCTAGTCGGTACCTATAGTTAAAGGACTGTATACCTTCATCTCACCACGTCAAGAAACTGTCATTAACGTTCGGTTCCGGTAGGCTAACATTTGGCAACTTTGTGGGACCCGGGCTCCATTGTGTTATCAATCGACAGTTACCCCGAGGAGCCTCGGTTTCTTTGTTTTCTAACTTTACAAAACCCATAGAAAACACAATTCTATTATAAAACGTTGACAAAACATTTACCTGAGAAAACATCGTGAAACAATTTTGAAACATGCGTGTATACTGTATGTGATGCACACGAATTATGTCCTCTACCGCTGTTGTGAGTACGCAAAGTTCAGTCACGAGCTAATATTTACACTGCATTAGGAAACACGATTCTTTACAATTTCACATGGTCCTTAACGATTAGATTACCAATTGGTCACGCAATATCGAAACATGCTTCCCGAGTATGTAGGAAATTTGTAACCCGGAACAAGAGTATTATGTTTTTATCTTGCCACACAATCGTTTTTTGATTGGCTGAGCGCTCTTCTGGTATTTTCAATGTACCCCGCTTACAAGCGAGTAACACTTTCTATGTGCTCCGCTGGGAATGCCGAACTCATTGATACTTCGTAGTAGTAATTCTTTACCTCGCATAACATTGAATCACGTATGATGTACGGAAATTACCGATATTTTGCGAATGCAAATCGATGGTAGGGACCTAACTCTAAATTTGTTTTTCGTCTGGTACTCCATACTATGATCCAATACCCGTGCTTCAAACAGATCAAAATTACCATTGAGGTAAACAAACATCGAGGGTACATCAGCCCATGTTCCCCTCGAGACCAGTGAACAGCTTATAATGTTTTTTAAAGTTTTTCTCCTGAAATGTATCTGATTGCTTTAAAATCAGCATCATTAAGGTATCCGGGTGTTACTTATCATTTTGTTTTGGTATGCTCTCCACTTTATTTTCTAAACTTTAAGGGATGACATATTTCAAAGTTGATTTCACACTGTCACGTGTAGGCTTGCTGGACCATTATACGTAACTTCAAATAGCTGACAACAAGTTTCCGTTCCTGGCAAGGATGATGCAGCTATTAAACAGTAGATTGACGCCACAATTTTTTTTTTTAATTGAGTTTATATAAATGACTTGTATTGTTAAATTAAGGAGTGTCGCACCTTTCTCGGTAAGTGCATGGAATATCTTGTTTTAAAATTAACGTTACATGAGGAATGCTTGTCTATATATGTGTATACATGTGGCATGAGAAACGATGTCGCGATTTGATGACACATTGCCTAACAACCTGGACCTATTTTTGATCCTGAATGCTTCGTTCGGGCTTTGAGTATGTCATCATCAAAACATCAGGATCAAGAAAGGTCGTACTTTAATGCATTTACAAAACCTGATCGTTTCCCGAATAAAGAATGTTTTGTACAGAAATGAACTTTCACAAATTTCAGCATGCAAAACTATGCATAATCCAAGAGTACATTCTTTTCTCTCTTACCCTTATGGCGCATATATAGTGGAAATAATTATAAAAAACTACTTCTCCAATTGTACTTTGGCAGTTTACCAAATACCACAGTTGCAGTTCACATATGAGAATTCAAACCTATGCACACATACATGTATTTTTCATATACAAACCAATTTGTTTCCATCGTATGAGAGCATTTTTTATTTACCATGACATGTCGTACATTTGTGTTCGTAACAATGCTGGCATATACTAGTGTGGCCAAATACCTCACCGACGCTGACGCTGTCTGACTGTTGCTCCCGTCAAAACATATTTCAACATCAGCGTTGGCCATCGGCAGATTACAATTTGTTATCCCTTACACGTCCAACTTCATGAGCATACATTTCCAGATTATCCCTGAACATCAATAACTTAAATTTTGTACATCTGGAAATCTCGTGTATTTGCTTAAAATACGGGGCCGGTAGGGCAGTCTAGTGATTAAAGCGTTTGCTCGTCAGGCCAAAGTGAGTGAGTGAGTGAGTGAGTGAAGAYAGTTTACGCCGCTCTCAGCGGCTGTCTKTAAATAATCGAGTCTGGACCAGACAATCCAGTTATCAACAGCATGAGCATCGATCTGCGCTACTGGGAACCGATGACATGTGTCAACCAAGCCAGCGAGCCTGACCACCCGATCCCGTCAGGTCAAAGACCCGGGTAAGATTTCCCACATGGGTACAATGTGTGAAGCCTATTTCTTTTGTAACCCGCTATGATATGCAGGAATATGGCTAAAAGCGGCGTAAACACCCAATCAATCAATCAACCAATCAACCAACCATTCAATCAATCAGTTTTACTTATGTCGATCAGTCAGTCAGTCAGTCAGTCAGTCTTTTCGTCTGTCTGTCTGACAGCCTGTCAATCGTCCACCCATCCACTCACTCACTCACCCACTGCTTGGAATAAAAAAGTCATGCTCTTTATCATATGTTTTGCAAAAAGTCGATATTTATTCCAATCTGTAAGCTATCAGATCCAATCATTATTTTACAACTTTATGATGAACCTCGGTGGGATATTAGACATGCTGACATCATTGATGATTGTAATATAACTATATATATCGAACTTTTAAAAGGAGAATATTCGTTCTCATAGGGAATAAGACAGCGTCGCCGTTGAGAGGACGTGAATCCAGTATCCTCAAGGGCAGTGTTATGGCGATGGTATTTACCAGATCACACTGAGTGTAAGTCAGTACAGGATGAACTCAACAGGCGACGTCTCTCAGTCGAGACGTTTTCCGACTGATAAAACATACGGTGATAATGTACATTTGATCTTCCCATGATACAATATGCTGCTGCCATAAATATAGAATAAATGGAAATGGTTTTATGTCTCTAAGTATTGTATATTCATAGGTGTTTTGTGTGTGCGTTCATACTGCTCTTGTGAGACATCCATTAACAATTCATCTGCCACTGTACTTATTTATCAACAATTTTTAATAATGAAAATAATGCTAATGAGTATCGGTGATGATATCGACGGATTGGAAATGTTTGTTACTCGTATGAAAACTGAGAATTAAATTCA
>VKKT01000352.1:260455-272019 GCA_008038995.1 Haliotis laevigata
GCATTACCATCTCGACGCCGGAGAGTGCTGCTGCAGGTCATGTCGAAGTCAACCAGAGCACCATGCCTTGTTTACTGGCTCACAATGTCTCCTCAATTCAACCTAAGGGCACCCGAAAAGTGGTGGGCCAAGAATGACCACCCCTGCCCAAGAATTCAACATCCGAGTCTCACAGATGTGCTCCTGCCACCGATACTGCAGGACATGTGCCTGGTATCGGACCAAAAAATCAGGAATTGTCTCCGAACGGTGGCCATCATCTTGTACCCTTACAGCTTGTATTGCGATTATGTCTACAGAACATGTAACTACCACCCTGTTAAGTTTTATCCTTGCATCAGTGAAATTAATTGAATAAAATTTGCCCACGCGTTTCTTTTGTTTCTAAGAGAGGATCTAACGAGCTCCATGGAGTTAGATACGTTTTGAAATATTGAGTTGTAAGGATCAGACAAGCAATCTGTCCTTACACTAGTGGTGGTCCGATTATTTGAAATAACCGAAGATTGGTCGCAATGACTAAACGACCAAGAAATCGATCATGTTTTCTCATAATCGAACACAAACAATTCTGGAACATTTGTTTGCATTAACAATATTTTTCACAAGGTTGGTTTTGTCTGTTACATTTCATAAACATTACAAGCTCGTTCCAAGTCAGGATTGAATTTATCTTTAAGACTCCAGGAAATTTATGTTCCTAACATACTAGTCATCCTTTAAAAATGTTAAATTTGCACATGCATTTTGTGGAATTTGCCATAAGACTCATAAGAACTACATGTTTTTTCTTTGCTTTTTGTGCATTAACAAACATAAACAGAAAATTTGATAAATGATGCTAACCAATTATTTTCGATGATTGATCTGTTGTAATGAACCAATCATCAATTAGGAGATTTTATCCAATTCCAAACACTGCCTTACACGCCCTAAAATCTGGCCGTTTTAGGATCGGATTGACATTTGTTTTTTTTGTATTATTCGTGATCACAATGGACTATTAGTATGAAACCTGATGATCATTTTTTTCGACGTCATCGAGCAAACTACTTAGTCACTACACTTATCTAGTGCGACCGTCCACACAGACGTTTCCGTCATACCTTTGGTTTACCAAGACGAAAATAATGAAAACGAGATAAGATCTACACAAATTTTTTAGCACTTTGAGACAATAAGGCTTCGACACAAACGTGAGTTCGACTTTATCAATAAATTACAATCGGGAACGAAGTCGTTGTAATATGACCTTAGTTAATTACCATCGAGTAGCTATTCACCTGGAATTCTATCTCACATCCATGTTTTCTGCTAGTTTTACATGGATCTCTCTCCCACGGGTGTGTAAGATACTAGCGATAAGGGTACGAACCGTAGCAGGTTTAGCAATGATTTCCAGTACCTGATGTATACATATACAGTTTATGCAATCATAGTATTTACATCCTACTGTGACTAAGACATGTGATTCTGATTGTCTGAAGGCCTTCAGACGCCGACAGTTTGCGTGTTTGGGGTACGATCTTGGTTACCCAACTTGGCTCCAGCCATGAGTCAACAGTCTTCCATTCTATTAGATAATTCAGCCCGTGTCAACAATGGCATCAAGTCAGCAAATGCACAGAGTCGACGCTTCATTCAAGCATTGGTATCGGTTACTCCCGACTGGTGGTAATTTGTACGTAAAAATTATCGTCAACCAGTAGTGCAGTGGTATTGAAACCTCATTCAATGAATTTCCAGGACTGAGGGTAAGGATGTCTTGGAAAACAACTTAGCAAGGTGATAATGCATCTTCATGCTGCTTCTAAACGCAAGTACCAAAACGTCCCCGGGTTTGCATAAAGGGTGGATTTCATGATTCTCAACGATGTCTTCCCACTAGGGTATGTCATTCAAATTGGCCTGCACAAACAGATGATATTGTGTTTCGATAAGTTTTGATATGTCTGACAATCTCACTCTGCGCAAGACCTCTTTGCAGAATAAATGCTCTTTGCTGACGCTGGACGCTGATTTTGAGCAGGCTGAGCTAAGGCATTACTAGTGTGTTATTTAAGGTTAAACAAAAGCGTTTTTTGTGAACACCCTAATTATTTTAGAATAAACTCAATAATAAAAACACACACACAAAAAAAAAATCAAAGCGAACAGGATCAATATATCGGTTACAAACTGTCTGAGGATGTGCATAGGCCTATGCCATAAACGTTTACATTACACTCTGTACATGTTCCGGGTCGTACCAGTCAAGGCCCCCGCAATCCAATCCGAAAACGAGTAATAAAATGAGCGAATCATGCAGTAAGTACATGTGTACTTTCATAGCAACGGGTCCGTTCCCTAGCAGGTAGTCATCTGATAAAATGTTTCACATTCTTACTAGGTTCATTATATTATCAACATTGAATATCAACATGTAAGACTAGCTACAATGTAACGGTTTCAGTATTAAAGCAGCATTTTCGAGTGAAAATTCGAATATAAACGGGATCGGCTCAAGATAGGCAATCCTTTTGCAATATATCCGAATTATTAGTGCGAATCACACAAGAAATAATTAGTTCACGCGCTGTACAGTACTGTTGACTACTGCAAATATCACTTCAAACATAATACTGTCAGCTTTTCTTCGAAGCAATATATATTGCACGCGGATAATAACGATAGTATAATGTTTGTTACAGCGTAGTTGTATTACGTTATAATGGATATGGATAAATTCTAAATATGATACAAACAAACATGGCGTCGCATTGTCAGTCGGCGGTCAAGTCAGAATCGACCATCGGAATAATTTTCATAAATTATATGGAGAAGCTGGTATAATTGTTTTCATTATCAAATCTTTAGATCCTGACTGTCAATCAGTATCTAACGAAATCGTAGCTGAGTCATGATACACAGGTGGGCAATTTTGGAGACAAAAATATCAAAACAGCTAAGGGAGGACACTTGCCGAGCTGATAGGGAACTGGTTCCATACCTCAGCTTGTAGTCCTCTGTGGCTTTGGTCCTTTTGCTCAGTTTTTAACAGTTGGATTTGGCCAATGTATGTCCGCATAATTGCCTTGTTTCATTTTACCGCTATGTATTCATTTGACTTTTGAGGACAGGCCACCCAGAATCCAAATAAGCGTGACTTTACACAGGTTAGGTTTAGAGTAGCTTCCATTTGATAAAGGGAGGTTACTCTAGCGAGGGGCCCGATAGATGCCGCGAAACATCAAATAAAAATGATAATCTCTACGTAAACATCCATAGCCTTCATTTTAGATGAATCTGGTTACATTGTTTTATACAGTATATTTCATAATATTCATATTATGAAAAAATGCATAATTATTTATATTGTTCCGCACGTATTTTTCAAGAATCGGAAGCTGCTGTATTTTTTTTCTGTAAATGACATTGATATGAATTGATACTATATTCAAACTGGTTGTCCCGTTAGCCTGGCTAACATTGTTGTAATGAGTGCCAATAGGTATGCCTTAAAATACCTAATACAAAAACCCAAGTATATGAACCTATACAATAGTACTTTTGTTTAAAGAATATACATTGTTAAAGAGTGAGACAACTGTCTTCAGCTTAGCTGGGCAAAAAATGCACGACGTTAGCATGATGGATGTATCAAGATATATTCAATGAACAATATGAATAATTCACCCGGTGTGTCGTTGGAGTGATCATTGACGGCATACGGTAAAAGAAGATATATGACCCCCTTGGGTAAATGTTTTCACTTTTTCATTATCTTTTTTTGTTTTGTTTTTCAATACTGTAGACAATACACGAATAGACATAGAACCAAACATGGAAACAGAAAATAATAAATTGCCACACCTAACGAAAATGAAACGTTTCTTCAAAGGTTTAGTTCGAAGTACTGAGTTAAGCTAGTATTAAATTTCTCTGTACCAGGCAATCGTATTAGCTGTTTCAGCCAGAACTATTTATTCTGATTTGAAACCTCTGATTGAGTAACAGAGTAAATTTGAACAGTATACCAACCATTGGCTTGTCACATTGTACCAATAGGGGGAATCGAACCGTGGTCTTCGGCGTGACGAGCGAACGTTTTACCCACATGGCTATCACACCGCCCCTAATGAAAAGTGAATGGTTTCCAAGTCAAGATACGATTAGCATTTTCATAATATTTATTTCTACGTATGAAAGTAATTTTATCTCAGGAGATGAACATGATTTTCATAAGTGACGTTCGTATCCAAGGTAAACGACGACTAAGGGACAAAAAGCCACATTGGGAATCAAGCAGCCCCTGCTAGTTATACGAGAACATTAAATGGATCGTGAAGTTATTAAATGTCATCGTTCCCGAAGCCGTCACTTATAAGATCAAGCGCTCTATTGCCAGCACTGTATTGTCAGAGGCAGACTCGGTCGTTCGTGAGACGCCGTCACCATTCTGGAATATTACCGAGTGAGTCGTTACACAATGAAGCCAAACAAACCGGTATCAGTTTCCTGTCATGCTCTACGTCAAGGTCATGGACATCAAGGTTACGTTGTTAATGTTTCAAATTCGATGACTAACGCCTGAGTATAATATATCGCCTTGTTTGTGGAGTAGCTGGTTTTGTTAATAAAACATGTTTTATGAGTTTTTGAAGGCTGACCTCAGATGAGCCGGATCTAGGAGACACCTAGTTATTTGCCAAAGTCAGGTCCTGGTGACATACGACATACAGTACTACATGAGACTTTACTTGTAAAGCTCCGTGTCAAGGTTGCGACACATAGTATCAATACTGATTGATTGAGTATGGTTTTATGCCGTTTTTAAGCACTTTTCCAGCAATATCACGACGGGAGGCACCTGGAATGGGCTTCACACACTGCACAGTATCAGTAGAAAGGCGGCCTACCTGGTGTGATCACTTTAAGATGTGGTATATTTGATTTTTGAGACTTCCCAGGTTCATCGCGAAAGTGAGTCCGATGGAGTTGGGGAAGGGAGGTGTAAGAGAGTTAGAAAACATGCCTGCAAATAACCGACTTCTTGAAGAACTACAGTTTTTCTGCACATTCAATTATATATTTATTAATAGTTGGGTTTTTTATGTGAAGGAAAACATTCCTAAACATACAGTGTGAAATAAGCTGACATATTACGATATTATATATTACGAAATCGCACTTGCAGTCTGTTATGGTTACTGACAGTAAATTTTTATAATGAAAACCTTTTATTAAATTCATTTTAAGTGACAAATAAATTCTTTCATAGTGTAGGTACTGAAATCAACAATTGCTGAGGTATATGTATATTAAAAACTTCATTTAACAGTGAATATTTTTAAATTTGATAAAAATCTAAACTGACTGCCAAAATGTTTTACCTTGTGACAATCATTACCGTGAAACGTTGCGATGTCATTCTGTGAAAATTACTAGGAGCCATTTCAACAATCATGGATATTTCATCTGAGTATAATTACTAACCTATTAATACTTGACACACCCTTAATCTCTGCTAGGTCATATTTCATTCATGATTTCATACCATTATACAAACACCTTTACCCTACATAAGAGCCTATATAATCTAATAATAGGTTTTTAACAGCAGTCTTCGTACAACACACGTGGACGATACCCTTTCATCAGTGATAGTCAACCGAGCACAAGTGAAGCACGAAAGTGGGTGGTGTTTTAATGTTAATATTTGTTTATTGCCAGGATAAATATTTCAAATAAAAACACACATGACTGAACCAGCGAACGTTACCCTCCTTGAAATGAAGTTATACGACTCACACTTTGCTAAGGATCACAAAATTCACAACGTTACTCAAACGTAGATATATAATTTGGAATTGTTTCCATTTAAAAATGGAAAAATAATAATATGGTAAATAGGAAAACAGCCACTTTAAGCTAGCCGCATGCACTTGATACATGAGTACCCATAAAAATGGTTTTCATGGCACCAATCAATCAATTTGCAAATCATGGTACGGGTCATTGATAAGTACACAACACCTGTCAATAGCAGGTATTGGATCTACAAGATGAAATGACATACTAAAAGCTTGGATCCATGCTTACGATAGGCTTATATATTAAAACCAAATTTGACCCCACATAATAGTTTTCTGTTAATCAATGATTTGATCCTTAGCAAAGTGTGAATAGTATATTACACACAGACAACTCCGCCTTGACATTTACAAGAATGCCATACTACATAACGTTAATGAGAACGAGTGTTTGTAAACATGGTCATGTGGGCAACTTACAGGACGGGAGATGCCTTTGTGTTTGCGGCATGGGTGTGTCGCCTGTGGGTCGTGTCACTAGGACGAGGGTCGGGAGATTGATTCTGATTTAAATACCTTTAAGGAGGAGCAGAGTTCAGTATTAGATACCACGGACCTTGTGAACAGCTTCTGATGTTTGACGACCATGAGGCTGTGAAGTGTTATCAGCTTTGCCATTATCACCCTGTTGTATTGACTGACACATCGCTAAGCCTGTGATAATGTTATAGGTCAGGCGCTCTTTAACATGTCTGCATGTGCTTGCATATGAAGAGACAGTTTGAGGAGCGGATGGTTTAATTATCTTGATCTGCGTAATGAGCTGATAATAACACATGCTACAATCGTCAACGTGTCTGTGGATGCGTTCATATTAAATACACAAAGTGTGATGAATTGCGCGTTGTGAAAACAATTAGAAGCAAAAATGCTGCCTTGTTGCGTTTCATTTCGACTGTTGATGCCAATTCTGTTTCATATCTGAGCTTTTTGCTACTCTAGGGACCAAGTAATAAAACGCAACTGTTATATTGCGCACATGCATGATAGACGAACCATTTTGAAGTTAACAGCCCTGATGTCTGACTGTGTTTTTGACTTATTTCATACACTGCAAATACATATTCAGAATTGTGGAAAGGGTTTTGTCGCTTCTCTTTACAGACAGAAGAGCGTTGTGATACAGTGAACACAAACCGTTTTGTCTAGCGGTTGAGTGATATCTGAGGTACCAAGGTAAGGATAAGAGTGCTACATAATGACTGATGTATGGATCATGGTGGATGTTGCTTTGAAGGTACAGAAACCAGTAGAAAATCGGTAATCGGCTTAAATGGAAACATTATTCACTTTACGATAACCCTGACCGCACAGCGTAAGGACAGAGACGGATGTTGGAGGTTGGTGGCTTTCCATTCACGATATTTGTCTCTGGAATGAGTTAGCTCGGGTTATTATTATAATTTATTACTTACGAGGGCGAACATATCGGGGTTCATATTTTTCATACGATGCCCTAGGGCAAAATATCACTTTATCATGGTGACGTGACGTCATAGCATTGTTCATGACGTCACGTTTCTTCTGTGACGTTGCGTTCTACATACAGCGGCGGCGGGTAGCCAGCCTGTGTTTGAAAGTAGATTTGGGTTTATTTTGCTCAATTTGACGAATTTGGTAATAAACAGAATATTATATTCGTGCCCATATCATACTATGTTTACGACACTCGTACCTAAATATCGGTTTATCATCCAAAACTGTGTTCCACAGGAGATATCGCTTGTGTGAGATCAAACGATTTCTCCTAGGAGATATCGTTTTGACAGTAGATTTTGTACAATGACCTGACAATGCTATGACGTCATGTACTTGATGACGTCACAATGCTATGACATCGCTGCACTGCAAGTCTAATGGCAGTTATGTTCAGCGATGTACATGTTTCATTGAAAATTAATGAAGATTTTGGATGATAAATAGAATCTAACCCTCGTGTCTTCTGATATCAAATATATCAACACTCGTTGATAAAAGTAAAAATATCCTCGGCAAGCCTCGGATATTTGTAACTTTATCAACTCGTGTTGATATCATTGATATCAGAAGACACTTAAGTGAGATTCTCTATATATCCCTCGCTCGGGAAATACCAACATTTAGGCACTCGTGTCGTAAACATAGTATGACATGGGCACTCATATAATATCTTCTACATAATTGTAATAAGGTAATAGAATAATAAAGTTATGGTATTTCTTGTTGGTTCCCTGTGATCTAATATGATCTAAGTTAAACCAATGCAGTACTTGACAATATTTGTTGGTTGTTTAACGCCGCACTCAGCACTATTCTAGCTATATGGCGGCGGTCTGTTAGTAATCAATACTGGAACAGTCAATCCAGTGATCAACATCATGAGCATCGATCTCCGCAACTGGGATACAATGACACGTGTCAACCAAGTCAGCGAGTCTGACCACCTGATCCCATTAGTCGCCTGTTACCACAACCTTGGGTTGCAAACCTGGATCTTCACGAGTTACCAGACCATGAATATGAAACCCGAATGAGTGTGAGTGAGTGAGTTTAGTCGGACGCCGCTTTATGCAGTATTCCAGCAATATCACGGCAGGGGACACCAGAAATGGGCTTCACACACTGTACCCATGTGGGGAATCGAACCCGGGTCTTCGGCGTGACGAGCAAACTCTTTAACCGCTAGGCTACCCCACCGCCCCTGAAACCCGAATGAAAACTACAGGAAAAGAGACGTGCATAACGCTGCTCTAAAACAGATGTTCGTTATGTTACAACATTGTTTTCTATGGGAAGATAATGATCAATCTCAGACGTCAACCTGAAGCAACGGTAAAATAGTTACGGATCAAGGATCACACACCTGGGTTGAGAGCCCTCGTTCATAGGATCCTGTCATGTCTGCATGGACATTTGTGGCTCTTGAGGCGACGTTACTATCAATGCATCAAAGGTATCGCTGTTCATCTAAATATCAGACGAAGGGGAGCAAAAATGCAGGCAGTGCATCGCTACTTTCGAAACTTTGAGCCACAACAAAGGTGATATCAAGTAAATGGTTGTGTTGTGAGTATGAAAATGTACGAGATTCTGGGGTTGGTGTCTGGATGATCGAAGTCTCTTGCGGCAATTTAAGAAGTGTATTCTTGTATTACCACTTATCACCAAAGCAAGTTTGCAATCATGAGAAACACATTCCCACCTCATGATGGCAAAGGCAACAGTTGGTTAAATATGTTTTACTGCAAATACCGTATTCTGCTGCCTCCAAAATATCAAGCGTCCCTCGGTTACATGAAGAAGGAATCAGCTTTCATAAGACTATTATATTCTCCGTCAAGTCTTCAGATGCCAGCACTGTCCTGGTAGACACCAAACCAAGAGTGTTTGTTGATGGCGATCGCTCTGTAGAGGACGTTTGGCGACCCTTCTAGAGCTGTACACAGCTCTCCTTAGGCGATTCCAAACATTTCCCGGCGAGACCCGGCGAAATGGTAATCAGAGGGGCTTCAGATCAGTTCGTGTTGTAAATGGTTGTCGTCGAGTGAGATCCAATAGTGCCTTATCTTCACGATCTGATATCACCTTGAGTCGTCCATGACGTTGGAGATCCTTGACCTCATTGGTTTCCCTGTATGTTTTGACCAAACGACTAACAACTGTATAATGAACATTCATTACTCGACCAATTGCTTCAAAGGATATACCGGAGTTATTCATACCAATAAATTGCCTTCTATAGCCATCTGATAATCTTCTACGTACAATAGTGGCAGAAACATGATTGAACATCGTAACCAAAGCAGATTTAATTCCGACATGTGGCAGATGCACAAACTGTACTTGATTAAATTCTTGATTTGGCTTCAGGACATGCTGGGAGACACTTTCCACCAAGTAGACATGCAATAAGTTCTTAAATGAACATTATTATGAAACTAAAAACCAAAGTAAAATTGTCCATCAAAGATTTGAAGATCAACATGAGCTCGTCAACAATGAGCAAGTACGTCGCATGATAGACAGAGCATAAGATACAATGTCTGAGATACACAGACCAATAGTACAGGGAATTATATAGAAGCGAGAGCTTCCATAACACAGCACCAGTTGAGCTCCCCGTCTTGCTCATCCGTTTCTTAATGCATGTGAATCAGAATTTCCGCACGGATTGGCAAAATTAAACAGAGACATTTAGCAAAGGGGTTACTTTACCACACATATATAGAAAAAATAATATCGTATTTTATTAACAATGATGTAGGTAAGGTTACTCTCTCTGATTTACCTAACTGAACTAGAAATATACAAGGCCGGCGAAACTGTCTCCTCTGTCGATTATTTCTAAAAGAATTAGTGAGAAAACCCCTCCTCAAGGCCGTATGACAGCGGAAGACTTACTTTCCAGCAGACAACGTTCTCTCTGTGTCAACGTGTACAACAATGCACGCTCGCGGGATCGATATACGAATCTTGCGCCGAATGTAGTAGATTAAGATGCTGTTTGGTTGGTTTGTTAGATGTTCAATATTTAGACAATCCAGTGATCAACATCATGAGCACAACATAATTTCTGTAGCAGATATACTAGTAATTTGAAATTCTTTTTTCTGTTCGTCTAAAGCTACTTTGTTTAATAAGACCCTGTACATATTTGTTCTGTAAAATCACACACTCACATACACATATACATCACAGTGTAATGGTTTGCATGATGTAGTGTCGAACTGACAATATATAGGGCTGTGACAAGAATGCGACTAAAATGATCATGAAATGACACTTCGTATGCTGAGACGACCCCTCTTATACTGTCGACATTCCCAGTACCGTTGTGTCGCACGTGCTAGTTTGTATTGTTCCTCCTACCGTTCTTACCTCCTCCCACCCTCCGTTGAAGATGTCAAATTGTACACATTAAACTTTACAACTTTTTCAGGTGGTGGGTTTAAAAATAACAAGCAGCAGATATTGATGGGCAAATGATATTTAATAGACTGATCCGAATTTGAGTTATTTTGCAATTCTCATTTGGCGACAAACGGAATTTTTTTCGAAGGTATCGCTTAATACAATGACATTGAGTAAAAGCAATCTGTATCATATCATAATATTTGGTAGCATTACCCAAGACATCGACGGAGTTATTATTTCTTTCAGAGAGAATGTCGAAACAATTATCATGTTTCTCTTTGGAAAGGGAATATGATTATTCATGTTGTATTATTTGAATATGATGAGATCTGATCCATTATACACCATAATCGCGGTGTTGCTCAATAATATACTCTCCCAAAAAAGAAACGCATATAGGAATTTCAACTGTATTTTTATGGTTATATTGAAACTTATTGTAGGCTCTATGAGTCAATGAAATACAGCAAAATTGCACACTGGGAATGCAGACTTATCCGTCTGTGGCATCAACTCGAGGAAAGTCAGTTTGAGTGTCACATGGAGACGTGTGGTGGCGCTGAAGTCAATACCTCGTGGGACCACCGTGGGCATCCAGAACTGCAAGGCATTGCCTCGGCATCGAACGAATAAGTCTCAGAATCTCGTGTTGCCCAATCGCAGCCCACTCTGCCTGTAGTGCCTGTGCGAGTTGCTGAAGTGTCTGGGGCTGAGGGTTGAGACGTCGCACCTGTCTGTCCAGGGCATCCCACAGATGTAGTCCGGTGATCTTGAGGGCCAGGGGAGCACATTGATGTTGTGGTTCTGGAGGAAGTCTCT
>VKKT01000352.1:475720-492108 GCA_008038995.1 Haliotis laevigata
CAATTGCATTTCACATTAGGGCAAAACAAATGATAATTTATTTGTCAGAAATCAACCTAATTATTTTCTAAGTAATAGAAATGTTACCGGTATAACTACTTGGTCAAAAGGCTTATTCAGAGGGTCCACTGGAAACTGGAGTATCGGCTTTGAGAATCCATGTTGTCTGTGTATGAAGCCTTTGATTGAATAACATGTATACTACTGGAAATGTGATTCTGTTTTTATAACATTATTTTGTAATTAGGAAAATATAGATGAGACAGTATACAGCTTTTTGTCTGTGACCAATACATTGTGTCAAACATGTGATTAATTAGCTGCAGCTAAATCTGAAAATGTGTTTTGAATACTAGTAATGATAAAGTGTAATGGACACACACATATCACAAAAAGATATATTCCTATGGTTCTGTAAAGCATAATGGGAGTGTAATCAGTTAGTCAATGTATAGAAGATATATATTTTGTGTCTAATGTTGTTGTTCATTAGATAATCAGATGGAATGTTTGTCAATATTTGACCTGTGTTTGTTTATATACCAGGAGTAGCATTTCGCCACCCAATGAGTCAAAGCAGGAATGCTTCCCAGTGGAATGTTAAACGGTGAACTATACATATTAACCACTGGGCTTTATCCTTGCACATCAGGGTGCCGTTCCACAAAGTTATCTAGCGCTAAGATGATCAGAATTCCTTTAGATCTACATAAGCTGATGATCACTTTGTGGAGTGGAGCCCTGTGCGTAGATTACCCTATGTCCATAGCAGTCATATATACGTCACTGTCGTCATCGATATTGTCATCACTGCTCGTCATCATGCATCCATGACACCTAGCCTACATTTCCAAGACCAGTTGATGATTATAGTGTCCCAAACAATCACCTATGGATTATATTATAAACCATGTAGCTCTCCAGTTTTGTGAGGTGCGATTAAAATTGTATAAGCTTTTCATTTATTCTACCTCAAAAGGCTTTTGATTTTACTCCTCTGTCTTAAATTTGAAATATTGAGTGGATGGCTTTTAGCATGTTTAATTTTTAGTGAAAAAGTACTTTGGTTTGATAAAAAACAAAAAATCACCCATATTTCTGTCCTGTCAAAAAGGGAAGTAACTGTGGATGTATGGACATATAAGAGTTATCTCCCTTTACATTTCTTGGTTTACTTGGCTGCAGAGTGGATGACTAAAATTAAGTGCTACACAATGCTACATTTATGTTATCGGTAGTCCTAATCCCAGGATATAGATGTGACATGGTAATGCTAGGTTTCATGGTTGTATGACGCACAATTTGGACATCAGAGCTTGACTAAGGCTCAGAAAAATCCGACAAAGACAATCTGACATATGTTCTAGTATATAGTATACATGGCTGATATGGTGTGTGAGGTCCGCTGTCTTCACCCGCTGTCTGTTCCTGCCTCCAGGGGTCACTGCTGTCTGCATGAAGTCATTGGATGCATATTGAAGTGCATCGTATATGTATTCATCACGTGTGTACTGACCTAGATGGGGTCATGTTTCCTTTCCCTGCTGTATTGAATGTATTTAGTGTCCTGTGTCCGTGTAGACTATATTGGGATTGGTCATCTAGTATCTAGCATAATCCTGAAGTAACGTAACTATCAGGTCATATGATTGAAATGGTCATAAAAAATATGATTTTTTTGTGTGTGTAACTAGTGTTTTTGGTTCACAAGGGGAATGAAAGGGCCTAATCCTCAAAAAAATTTACTATCAGGGTGACAATATTTGGATGGGCATAAAAATAAAGACTTTTTGTGTAACTAGTATTTTTGTTCGAAAGTGGAATAAAAGGGCCATGGTCAAAATTTTTAAAACATATATCCTAAACATTTCACAATAAGTCTCATTGTTCATTGTTGTCTAACCTAAGATTATGATTCTACTGTTTAAAGGTGTAACACAAATTGTATCAACATTGTCGGAGGTCAGTTCAAAATGACAACATTATTGACACATCAACAGGGGTCATACATCTTGGGCACAAATAATTGATAATATAGATAAGAATTTCCCCTTATCTTATACCTGAATCTGTATTACCATGATTATATTACGTCTACGTAATGTATTGATATTGGATAAAACCTGAGAACAATTTTGGCAATTTCGCATGATCATAAACATGTCACTTGTGTAATGCTGTGAACCTATCATCAGGAGTTTACGAGATCAGGGCACTAAAAACATCAAGTATATCAGCTTTGTAATATTAGATTTCCATTACAAGGGGAGTGTTCAAACTAGAAGTGATTTGTTCAAGCTATTGTCATCTACACTTACACTCTGTGTCCCTTGATGTTTGATGTAGATACTAACATTCCTTTCAGGATATGGTATGAGGTTCACCATCATTATTGTCACTGATTCATCACATGGAACATGTATAATATTATTTGTGGTCAAGTAGCCTAAGGCACTGAAATTGTCTTTGCAGAGTTGTGGCCCTTTGTTGGCGTTGTGACTTTAATAACTATTGTCATCACCATACTCACTGGTTTCACCAAAGTGGAAAAATTATCTTGTTGGTTACTTTAAATCATGAAATCAATGATTCACCAAATTAATGCAAGTGTCGGCTTGTTGCTATATTGACATGAAATACATATGAGTGGACTTGCCTTTGAATAATTATCCTAATCCTCCACAGATTTACATGACATCGTATGGGTTGATAGTAGTTTGACTGCATAGTACCATTGCTATTGGCACAAATTAACTTGAACTGCCTGATGTGATCAAACTTCTGTGAAATTAAAAGGAAGAAATTTCAAATTCAATTGGGTCATCAACAAAGATTGCTATTTCTGGACATACTTACTGCCAGGTTGATCAGTGTTTTGGTCGTAAATAGAAGATTATTTTACAAAGTCACTGAGAACAAAGACATCATCGTACGTGGTTGGCGACCGTCATAACTACTTGATCGTCTTGTGTAAACATTGAAACCACTTCAACTGAACTTTGTGATATGCACTGTCTGAAGTTATCACACGATCAAACATTGGTTAGGCTGTGTAGGTTGTTGTTCCGTCAGTGTGAAAATATACCCCAAAATGCCCTGATTGAAATGCTTCACTTGCATTTTTAGTATTAATTTCATGATTTATAGTATACTCCGTCCGTGAGTTGTGTTGTAAGATTGTCGGCTTGTTGTGGGGGAGGCTTTAAGTGATGCAGGTGTTAGACAGTAAGGGGTTCACTTCGGTGAAACATATGAGCTTGGTACAGTAACGACAAACCAGGAAATATACAAACCCATTAACGAAGTTTCTGGCTGCTTCAAAGATGCAGCTGAACATATTTCAGTGCCTTAGACGAGTTAGCCCTTCATGACCCTGATGCTTTCAGCACAGTAGATGATCATTTAGCAGATATATTTATAATGTCATTGTATAGGTAGGCTGTTTTAGCATCTGCTTCAATCATTCCACCGGTACATCACATAGCTTGTTCTCAGTCATGTTTTATTCCTCATTTACCATATTTCCTCCATTAGACGAACAGGTGTCTATAACTTCACGCAAGCTGTTGACAAGTTGTCTTTCAGTGACTGGTGTCTGTTTACTTCTGGCACAGTTGCAAATCACTAAGTTTACGGGACTAATAACAAGCAACATCTTAATGTGATAAGGATAATTAACTGCATCAAAAGATGGATCAGGCCTCTTTTTAGAAACACAAATTCTTTTGAACAGACTGGCACAATGTCAGTGAGAGCCATTATATAACGGAGGCATCAAATAGAGGAAATACGGTACTTCCTTTGAAAGGTGTCAAGAAATTTTTATGCATACGAGTAAATGACTATCTGAATTAATTCTGCCAGTACTGAGCTCTGGAAGACCTCCAGGATGAATTCATGAGAAAATGTTATCTGAAACTACTTGTTTCGAGTAGCTTCTTTTTATTACAAATTGTCTGCTTATTTTTTTTTTAGAACTTAACTGAATGGAAGTTTACAATACAAAAGTTGAGCCAATGGTAATTCTAATGGCATCACAGATCATCTGTGACTTATGACATCACATTTCTTGAAACTGATTTTGGCTTATTGAAGCCAGTTGTGCATCAGTGCAGTACACCATTTATGTGTTCTACGGATATTGCTACACGTAACATAAGTGTTAGTGTGCACAAAATGTAGAGAAAATGTTTTGTGAAGAATTTTTGCTCTAGTTTTGTTGAATCAGTATGGTGACAATATAAAGTTGTTGTTTTTTTCTAATTATTTGTTTCAAATCTTAATGGGTTGAAAGTTAGGATTATATTTTTACGTATTTTATGTATTAAAGTAAACTTGATTTGAATCTACCATTTGACCTCATTTGGCCTCTCCGTTGGTGTTTAACAACTTTTTCCTGTAAATCTGACATTTTGAGTGGCATGGCGTGTGCTTTAAAAATATACAAATATGCTATACCATGTTTGATAGGAATATTTGTTCTTTCCATGAAACACAAAACTGTATCTCATTTTATGTCCAGGATTTATTTTTATATCTGACATAAGTGATGATCCCTTTCAAGGTTGATAGTATATTACCGATGAGTGCAAATTTGGGGAAAAGCTGGGCGAAAAATGTGGAAAAGTATTTTAACAAGCCTGATGCGAAAAGGAATTAATAGTTTCATTTTCATCACTTTTTGATGAGCTAAAAATATGAAATTATTTATGTATTGCAAGGGATTCTATGAAATTTGATTGGTTTACCCAGCAGTTGTTATAGCTTTTATTTAGTAAACAGTTTAGGCCACACCCACTAATGGACAACAATTTCCGATTGGCTGATCACAAAATGGGAAAGGCTCGTGTTGCAGTATTGGACTAAACTGGTTCCACATCTTCGGTTTTTAAATGTGAATGATTTAAATAGCAGGTCTTTTTGTTCTGGTGACCTAGATATTTATAACAGTTGACTTCATTATGTCTTTACATTGTGGATTAACAAACATTAAAAGAACTGCTTGTATATGTATATATTCGATGTAGATTTACCTTCATAGGCATAAAACATTGAAGTCAATTAAATGTCTTCTGTATCTAACACCATGTCTTGAAGCAAACAGTAATGAATAATGTTAAAAATGGTGGAAGATAACATAAAAATTTGTGAATCCATGAATTTCGCTAACAGTGACGGCCATGATATCTGAATTATACTACCCATCAAAAGTTTAGACTCTCTTGAAGCACTCACATGTCGTGCATGTGAACAGCTGTGTTTTGGTGTAAAGTTTTGTTAAGAATTCGCCAACTTTCACAGATTTTTATCATTTACTGTACTCTTGACAATAATCTTTTCAATGTTACTAATATGTTGTACAATACATCAGTTCATGACTTAACAGCACCTCTAAACAGTGTGGAATAGTTTGCAAAAACTAGTTTAGAACCATTGACTGAAGTAAGTGGCTACATTTACACTAGTGAGTCTAAACTTTTGATGGGTAGTATACGTAACCATTTTTCACGCTTATGAAGTCTTTTACGAAAGATTAAAGAATATATACTATCCTGCATTATTTATTAACTGTACTTCCTGATGTCCCTCATTAATCATACACCAACTCCACTTTTTATTGGGATATTTGATCTTTCCTTAAATTTCAAAACCGATGTTCATAATGAATTATATATGGAATGATACATGTGAATCTCCCTGTTAAACTCACCTCATTACACTTCATTCATCATAATGTTCACTATAATCATAAAGATTCAGATTCAAGAAATATATTAGAAGTATATTATTTCATGTCTTTTACATATTACATATACTTACTTACTTAGATATCTGTATGTTACATCTTACATTTCAGCATACTCTAAAGACATATGAATAAGCATATCTGTTTAAAGAAATCTGGTATCTTTTTGTTATTTTAAAGAAATATTTTTAATATATTTGTTTAAATAAATCTATGTTATTGTACAGGTTTCTTACAATGGCTATCATTCATGCACAATTTCACAAAGCTATCGTCACAATTTTTCTGTGTTAAATTGTTGTAGTTTCGGCTCTTATGACATTAAGATTATCATAGTTTTGGCTCTAATGATATTAAGACCACTGAAACAGTCCATGGTTTGATTTTAGACAACATAATCACTTATGCATCTAAAAATTCCTTGTTTATCCCATTGCAGGTCGGTCAGTTCGGACACAGTGAAGCTCTCCTGAGGTCAGGGGTCAAGGTCATGTAGGACGTTGATGGAGGAAGAATCTTCGGGTCAAGGGACTGACTTGAAATGCATGTTGTGACCTTGTCGTGGTAATAATACACCTGTAGAAATCCGGTGGTGCACTGCAGACTGTTTAAATAACTTTTGTTATGACATTTTTATTACCTCAAGCAAGACGCAGCTGCCTCCAGCACTGGATGGAATACTTGTCAGATGACGTTTATGTCTGTTTACTATTTTGGGCATAATTGATACTTTTTACTATTAGTATGAATGGCGTTAAACACGATAAATGGGTTGTGTATTGTTTCAGATTTGCATTTGATATTTTGTGTATGTATGTTCCGAATACTTAATATTGGTTAAGTCTTTGCTTGTTGATTTTTTCCTCTGTGTTTTTTTAGTGGAAGTGTTTAATAACTTTTGAGTATTAAGATGGAATTTGCTGTTAAACATAGATATAGAGGTACCGTATATCACTGTTGATAAAACCAAACAACAGTATAATTGATATACAGAAATCTATAGTGCAAACAAGGAATTTGTATACGATCGAAGTTTTTATAGCAAATTTGTTCTTGGAACAGTTATTCCAACGAAATGCAAATATTGAATATGAAACAATATCAGGGTGGCTATCAGACCCCAATTGACATCACCAGTGGACGTCCCCAATGGAATCTGAAAGTGATGCAGCCAGGAAAACTGTGAGATCATCTACCCTATTCTTAAGGCAGCCCTAGGAGCCATGGGGTAGCCTTGTGGTTGAAGCGTTGGCTCGTCACGTGAAGACCTGGGTTTGATTCCCCACATGGGTACAATGTGTGAAGCCCACTTCTGGTAATATTGATATTGCTGGAATATTGCTAAAAGTGGCGTAAAACTAAACTCACTCCTGTTTTTCTTTGTTTCACACCACATTCTTTTCTGTAATGGGGCAGTAGGGTAGCCTAGTGGTTAAAGCATTCACTCGTCACTCCTAAGACTCGGGTTCGATTGCCCACATGGGTACAATGTGTGGAGCCCATTTCAGGTGTCCCCTGCCATGATATTGCTGCAATATTGCTAAAAGTTGTGTAAAACCAAACTCAGTCACTTAAGGCAGCCCTAATTCCAAGTCCTCTAATTCTAGGTAAAACAAACCTGCCTTAAACACAAAGATAACCGGTACTTTCAAGTAGTTAAATATTTTTCTGAGTTTTTCTGAGTGTATGATAGTTTGTAGTGGAACCCTGTTGATAGTGGTTTTATAGATCTATCTCTGCAGTGCACCAGATGTGTAGAAGATAACTAACACGGCCATCACAGTCTAACGTGAGGTCATTTGCTGATGAAGTTTATTTGTTGAAGAAATAATTCTGTCAGTCCTTCATCAACACTAAACTCGAATATACGTATGGTTATATAACCCCATTGCTTGTGCAGTCTATATATATATATATATAAATAAATCTACCAGAGTGGCAGAGATTTTCACATGATGCACACACATGCGTGACATCTGTCTGTATGATATTTATTTAACTGTAAGTTCTATTTTTGCAGCATGACATAACTCAGGCAATGTGAAGGTTGTTTAACTGCACAGCTTTGATGAACTTCTGTGCATATATATTATTGTCTGTGTGACCTTGAGTGTGAGCCTCACAGTCAGGTATACTATATCAGGTCTCCATGGAAACCTGACAGCTACACTTGTCTGTTACCAGTTTCTCAATTATTCCGGTATCAATATGTTTGTAAAACCTCAAAAGGAGAGATTTATTATGATATTTTTACATGCTTTGAAATATAAAGTCAATCAGCACTCGGCATGATACGTTAAGGTGAAATTATATCTTCTTTGATTATTACACTCTAAGTACTATTTCCCTCAGAACTATTTGTGCTTCTGAATGATTGCATTACAAAAGCTGAATTTCTGGTACATGCAATTCAGTAGAATATGATGCAAACATTTACAATATATTATAGTTATACTGCTAATTTTCCATCTAGAACTTGGAAACATGCTAAGACATGGGACAAATACAGGTTGAGTATTAACGTAAGTGAAACCATTTTTATTATGCTCTCTTATTTTGTATCAGTGGTCTTGTATTCTTACATTTTCTTACTCGGATTTGTCATACTTTTTTTATCTAGTCTTGTGTGCAATAATCTGGTTTTTTTGTTACTGATAAGCACATAAACTGCTTGAACATGTTGTTTGGAAAATAGTTTTGGAGAGAAATAATTTGCATAATACTCATTCAGGTGTTGTGTTCAGTAAAAAATATTTGTTCCTTTTAGTTCTAGCCCAGAGCTGTATGTTGTACAGTTTGGAAAGCAGACATATCTCATTACTTTTTTGTTTTTATTCTTACGCTGGTGGATTTGGTATTTTGGCCTTTCATTTATATGAAACTTTGTGCAATTTTAGTTCTTATACGTATCTTCCAGTCATGTACACATCATGTACTTTTAACTAGTCATAAGGAAGCTAGGACAAAATAATTCTTTAAGTTAGCACAAGGAAGTTCAAAAGGTAACTTTGTTTCCATATCCAGTTAGTGATGGCATTACTTTTACTACCAATAGCTGTAGGAACATTTTAATGCACACACGTGAGAGTGTCATAGATTTATTGTCAACACGAGGTATTTCAAACTGATGTCAAAAAGAGGAAAGAGTAAGTAATCCACTAAGTCAATCTCTTTTTAAAGTTGTCAACATTCAACGATCATTTGATTATGACCAATCCAAAACCACAAATATTGCAGCATGATTTTTAAATTCATGTAAATTCCTACTAAATATTTAGATACGAGATCGGCTCAGATCGCCACATAATCTGACAATGTATGTGATGGTTTATTGATGATGTGATTTAAGACATATCAATTGTTTGTTTAGATTGCTGTTACAGCAAATTGCATTCTTTCCTAAGTCAACACATCGGTGAGATCTGAATTCAAATATCTTAAGATGTGAATTGTTTTTAATGTGTTTGTTTGTGCTGTCCTAACAAAATCCTGTACTTTATTCTGACAGTAACTGGTTTTTTTACATAAGTCTTAAATGTAAATGTCATGTAAATAGAGGAACATATTTTCTCATGATCAGCTATCACCTCATCGCCTTCACGTCCTCCGTCCCGAGCTCGCCACACTGACAGTCTTGTGTACACGATATCCCTTAGTTCTGCCCACATAGTCCAGTGTTCCTGTCCAGAAATGTCACGGTCAAGTGAGGTCCAGTCAACGAGTCTGGTTGTGGTAGCACTCAGTACTCCAAGCCTCTAAATCCCCGAGGCTGCCATCAATCTTTTTACTCAACCCTCAAAACCAGCATAGGTTGTTCATGACTGAATCAAAGCTGTGTTTCCGACAGGGCCTAAACAAGATACCAGTGCTGTCTGTTTCTGCTCTATGGATTCAAATCTAATAAAGCACTACAAAAGAGTCCTAAACATGAGCAGGTGAACTTTCTGATACCAATGAAAATATTCTGAAATGTTTAACCTACATTCTGGCGGCCTGTAAATATGGCCAGTCTAGGCAAACAAGTGGTTAATAGCATGAGCAACGAAAAACTTAGTATCATCCAAACCTGATTAGAAGATTTAGCTAAATATTTTCAGGTTTTGAAGACTGAGGTTCTAACCAAACTACGGAAGTCAGCCTGACAGCATTAAGTTGATCCGTGATTCAACAATAAATGGTGAAACAGAGCCATGTTGAAGCATCATTATCTGATCACATTATATCAAGTTAAATTGTTAGTTTTTACTCAAGGTTTATTCCCTCATGAGCATATATGAAGCTCATTTCTGGTGCCATGATATGGTTGGATTACCTAGAGCAACATAAAACTGTTGACTCTTGTAGTAGCTGTTTGTAATTATGATAGTAAATGAGCAAGACTGACAGTGTGTGCAAGACTTTGGTATGCTCTTAGATGCTGCTCTGAACTTAGTTTAGGCACAATAGCTTTCCCTTCTTCATACAGCTACTGTAACTCCGTGAGTATCTGTGCCAGTCAACAGTAACAGATGGTACCTTTGTGATAAGGTATGCAGTGGTACCAACTCTGTCCGGTACCAAGTCTACTAGTTGGCCGTTATCAATATCAGGCTTACCATGGTTACACAGATATATATTTATCTTTTGTCAAAGTCTCTGTTCATTATAACATGACACTGTGTCTTGGGTTGTAACAATGTCTAACGCACAACGGTTTCATGCTTGTTGCAAATCTTTGCAAACAGCTATCTTCAAAACCTTTTACCCAGTGTTGAATTAGAACATACAAATCCATGTTTTCTGGTAGTTTTGGAGTCAGCAGTAATATCCAAAGGTTTAATTCCGGGGCATTAAATACATGTGCAAATAGGAAAACACCAAATGCTTTCACAAAGGGATGGGGGAAATCTCTCTTCCTCCCAAACCACATCTTTTCTGAATATGCCAATGCTTGTAGTTCCAGTGCTTCGAACCGATTGTACCATTGCAATAATTTGTGTCAAACATACAGGGTATAATATTATCCCCCTTGTTCTCCTACCAGTGTGTTTCTGCTTCAAATAAGTCTTTCATTTGGTTTCTTGGTTGTTTTGCTTGACATATCTGGGTTTTTTTATAATTTTTATCATTATTATTGAAAAATACATTTTGTTTGATAGACTTCTGTCTTGTACTTATATTTGTATCCTGCATCAATGGCTTGTACTTCACTTATAAGGGAATATTTATAAGTACATATGTTGATGAGTATTTGTCTATTTGTGATGAAGATTTGAGATATGAAACAACTGTGAATAGTGGTTACATATTTGATATGTTACAAGACAGACATGACTGTTTGGATTACCATCCTGCTATACACCTTATTTAATGCTATAAGTGCAAACTTGCTTGTTTTGCTACAGATAAACTGGTAATTTAAAGAAAAATGTTTTAAAAAACAAATGATCGAGACCTACCTTTTTTATATTTTGATTTGTTGAGAAAGAAAACACACAATGTTTAGGATGTCTGAGCTGATCCAAATCTATAATCTTCTATCTACTGTGGAACTGTCTGAAGAAGTAGCTGAAATCTTATTGAAATAAGATTTTGTACTCCAATTTGATACCTCTGAAGAGAGGCATTAAATCAGAGAGGTACTAATTTAGGGTACAGTGTTTTATTTTAAATAAATTTGCAGTTTTATGAAGCATAATATGTAGCTTTCTGGTCATCAGGTGAAAAGTAAGTTGGAACCATTTTGTTAGGGCAGATAAAAGTTTTACTGACATGTTGCATTACCTTTGATCTCAGATTGGTGCTATATCTCATGCATGTATGTGTGTTCTCTTCCTATCTCACATTCCCCTTGGCTTTCTAGACGTTTTATTTATTGGTAGGATTGTAGATGAGTTATAGAATGTGCCAATCTTTCCGTCTGTTACCTATTGAGTTTCTGTTTGTTACTGCCGTTTGTTTGTCATGAGAAGGATTGATGTGAAACAGCAGCTGAGAATCTTGTATGTGCAACTTAAATTTCATTCTTCAAGGATGTAGTATGTACTGTTCAAGTCATAGTTGCCCTATCGTTAAGAGCATTTCAACTTTCTTCACATTGATGTTTAAGAAGTTCTTTTCTGTCTGCAGTATGCCACTCACATTTTGCTAAGAATTAATGTTACCTGTTTTTAATATCAGAAAAACTGAAGTCGTCTACGTATGCTTCTCTCCACAACTCATCCAGATGACACAAACATCTTCATTTCGAGGAGACTTTTACTTGGATAATGGCCTAGTTGGAATTTATAGTACTTTTTTATTAAAACTATTAGAAATATACACAGGACTGTGATTGGAACAAAATAAGAAAATTAAAATAGATTGTTTTAGGTGATATAACATATTTTGGATTGGGTGATAAAACGAAGATATTTGGGTTTTCTTCCAGGTGGACATCCTTTAATACAGAGGATAGGCTTATAGGTGTGCATCCCTCTTCAGGAAGCACACATTCAGACACTTTTTAGGTGATAAACAACAGTATACCTAAATCTATAGCAATACTATGACTAACTCATTTGGAATTATTTATTTCAAAACATGTTTTGCGGTATTAAATGTGAATTGTCAAATTACAAAGTGCATCCCCCTTTTCCCAAAGGCAGTGTCCAAGCTAGAAATAATCTGATTTATCCATGTCTCCTTCAGTAAGGCTCACAGCGATTTCTTGGTAGCACAGGCATATAGACATTTTTTTTATCAAATTGTGGGTTATTATTGTCAAAACATAATTTGAAAGTTAATTTCCCGAGATTTTCACTACTGTACACTATTCCTGCTGTTGATGTTCTAACTGTTGACAGAATACTCATGTACAGACAGAACTGGCTATGCATGTACAACATTTGAGCCTAAAGTATAATAAACATGCTTTCAGGATGACCAGTGTCTTGTGTTTATATGACAATCTAAATCCTTCTTGTGATTTAACCGGTAAAGATCCCGGTTAGAATTGGTTTTCAGTAGCCCTTGCTTGTCATAAGAGGCAGCTCACTGACTTGGTTGACACATGTCATTGGTTCCAAGTTGTGTAGATTGATGTTCATGATGTTGATCACTGGATTGTCTGGTCCAGACTCAATTATTTACAGACCGCTGCCATACAGCTGGAATATTGCTTAGTGCGGCGTTAAACGACAAACCAACCAACCAATCTTGTCATTGAAGCCCCACTTGGGATACAGATTATATGTCAAGTGTATTGGTCATCCCTTTACCAATTTCTTACATCTGAACTTAAAATATAGGTACAAACACTCCACAGCTACTTAACCAGTCAATATTGAACTCCAGTTTACAACAGACTAATATACTTGCTCTCACAACGGAAGTAGAGCGGAAATACTACCAAATATCTCTCGACCCGAAAGGGTGCTTCAAACAGCACAAAGATAAAATATCACAAAAAGCTTACAAACGTGTATTGTTTAATGCATTCACATTTGAATCAAGCTTTGTTTCAGTGAGGTATAGATCAATGTACAATAGCACCATATCACTATGTTACAGACTATCAATGTACCTGAAGAGACAAATCGAATTATATTGAAAACTGAGATATATTAAAATAAATGTATAGTATTCCATTACATATCGGACACGTCGAGTAAAACATTGTAGTATCAAAATCTGCGTATGTACTTCTACTTTACATATGATATCACAGGCATAAAAGATTAGCTTTTTTAAAGGACATGTCCAACAAACAGTAAAGGTAGTTACAAATTCAAAGTCCACGGTAACGTCATTACACAAAATATGTCAAAAACATATTAAGTGGATGCTTTTTCCTGATTATCAAGTATTACAAGGATATATGGAAATCTATTTGGTCCCTATTGACTTCAATCAATGCCCAGTTCATTTTATCAGATGTGTTTTGACTTGTCTCTCCTTCTAAGTTTGGAGGCATGTGTTAAAGTGTTAGCTCATCACACCGAAGACCCGGGTTCGATTCTCCACGCAGGTGCAATGTGTGAAGCCCATTACGGGTGTCCCGAGCTGTGATATTGCTAAAATGTTGCTAAAAGCAGTGTAAAACCATTCTTACTCACTCTTCACAGTGTCAGTAAATAAATGACTCAATTCAGATTGTCCTGGGTAAAATCGTCTCGACTGTCAACTGTAATTCATTAAACTATGACCCAACCAATCAATCAATATTTTGTGTTGCATAATGAGAGTTACCCAGCTAACACACAACGTTGTGGGAATGTTTTAAGCTGGTAACGTCATGACACAACGTCACAACGTCACAACGTTAGTATTTCGTCATTTTATAACGTTATGTCACAACATAATAACAACGAAGTTGCAAATTTACGTTGAGGAAATGTTATGCTTTGGGCTCCACACAACGTACAGTGTTTTCTGTAAAACGTATCACTTTGATATTCTTTCTTCACTATTCAGCTACAGCTTAAAAAAACAAACGACCAAAACAACATGCAATTAGACAAATATACATTCAAAGTGAATTTCTGTTTTGTTTCATATGTACTGTTCGCTACTGGGAATGTTATTCAACTTAGCATCAAATAACTTTAACCTTGTGGCAACGTAAAAATGACGTATCAAAACCTCAGGGAGTCCACAGACTAACGTTGTAACGACGAAACTATAACGTTGTGATACCGTGAAATGGTTAGCTGGGCATCAACCAATCCTGAGTTATTGAATAATACAAGTGACAGAACCCTTAACATAATCATATGAAATGTCTGCTGAAACCTGAGTCCATTGTTCAGTTCCCTTTATAACTATAGCAATTATTTATTAATTATGATCGAACAGTTACAACACCAGGTGTTCGGGGCACCATCACAAACACGTTATTTCCACTTGTCTTTATGACGTTCTGTTAACTGTTCCAACACTAAACAACATATGTCACAGTATCAGATTCACCTGACAACAAATTACATCAAAACAGTTTGATATTGTTCAGCATTAAGGGGACTGAAATGCTCGTTGTTTGAGGTTTCGTTGTTGAGAGTTACCGCCCTTTGAGATAATGTCTCGTCCTAATATAATTGACATGATAGAAATGAAAGTCGTTTGTATGTCATTGGAGAACGTTGTTTGATTCAACTAGAGGTTTCGTTGGTGCGAGTTACTGCCCTTTGAGATAATGTCTCGTCCTAATATAATTGGCAGGTTGAACTGAAAGTCGTTTGTATGTCACTGGAGAACGTTGTTTGATTCAACTAGAGGTTTCGTTGTTGTGAGTTACTGCCCTTTGAGATCATCTCTCGTCCTAATATAATTGGCATGGTTGAACTGAAAGCAGTTTGTATGTGACTGGAGAACTTTGTTTGATTCAACTGGAGACTCGTGAAAGAGATATACGGGTCAACATGGTTGTTCTTATCACAGAGCATTTGATATGAATTATCTGTAAAATCATCTTCTTAAAAGAGCTTTTTCAATCCCAAGACATGGCGCCTCCACAAACACGGCAAATATAAAGGCCAGACCATAGGTGATGCCCCACGTGCCCAGGAACTCGTAGCTCTAGAAGATAAAATATACCGTAAATTTACTTCTACACAGACTGGGTGTGCCACGTCATAACAAAAACGAACAGTGAATGATATCGTTTAACATACATTCATAGGAGCGGATACAGCTTTTTGAGAAAGGGGGGTGGGGGGGTGCACACTTCATTTTCACGAGAGTTTCAATGGTCTTTAAATAAACTTTCAGGACAAAAGGAGGGATGCGCAACCCTGCACCCCTTTCTGGATCCGCCTATGTATTATATAATTGATTTACTTGTAGGTACACGATGAATTATAGAAGCCACCAAGCCAAATGATCAGAGTTTGGTATTTGCAAATCACGAATTAGTAATGAAACGAAAGCAGAATCAGCTTTCCCCATGTTTCTCTTAGAGAATGACGATCTACTTCGCACATATGGCATCATAGTTTTTGGTTTGGTGTTTTTGTAATGACTAAAATTGACGCAGAAAGCCTTAGCTAGCCTGTTCACCTGACGTTTTAACGACTTTGCCGAACATATACTAATTATACTATAAAATATATATAATATATATATTACAATAATATATTAAACTATATAATATATTATAATAGACTGGTATTGGAAGGAACCAAACTGTGGTTAGGTCTGCCCCGGTTGACCGTGTTGAATATTTGGCTTGAAACTTACAAGATATTCTGCGTTGAAGTAGTAAGCTGTGCGTCGATTGGCATGCCTGGTAGTCAGAACCATCACATGAAGGAGATACGCCCCGTACGTCAGTCTCCCCAGAGGGATCCAGGCCTCCCACGACAGTATGGAGTTGACGATACCTGAAGGATGTCAGAATATATCACCCACCTCTACTAAGTAGTTACACCATTACGTAGGGAGAACGATTCAATCTACATTGGAGACTGACTGAAGCACTCAATCATCTATCCATTGGTGCTGGAAAATACGTCTTACTCAAGATTATACATCGAACGACTGAAAAAGACATATATCAGGACTCAACCCTTACCTCGACTGGAGCAGACACATATCAACAAACAGACACCAATCGCCAGGAACCATCCTTACCTCCACACCCACTGCAGCAGACAAATATCATCCAGGAACCATCCTTACCTCCACA
>VKKT01000352.1:537572-550715 GCA_008038995.1 Haliotis laevigata
ACGCAAAAGTTGTTATCTGTCGCGGCGGGGTGAAACCACAGAAACGGAACAGCCAGTCATGGTGGGGGACATCTCAAAATCTATTCCTGGAGACCTGTCGGTTAAAGGGATGCTCGCGGCACCTAATCAGAATCTGATTATTATTACCCCAGATAACCCAAGCTGCCTGTTAGGCGCTAGAAAGTTATAGTCACATGACTTTATCCMACCAGGTACCCATTTTCTGCTGGGTGAACAGAGGCAATTTTGAACAAACTCACTTGCCTAAGGTCAGACCACATCTATCACGTGCTTCATTTTGGGGCAGGACTGAAATCCTAGAAACTCTCAGGAGTCAAACTGCCAAACATGGTCAGCCTGTATCACAGTATTGAAAGAGCCCTTGGCCCCGATCCTCAAAATGATCATAGTACTAAGGCAATCGTTACTCCCATACTTTAACATAGACTTACAACTGTCACAGCGCTATGATCGCTTTGAGGAACGGGACCCTGTTCTTGAAGGTCGCTGGTATGTTTGTTGTTCAACATCACACTCCACAATATTCAAATTATATGGTTGGTTGTTGTTGAATGCTGCCCTCACCAATATTCCCACTATATAGAAATAAATGACTGCATCTTGTGATGAGTGGAGCAGACAATCCAGTGATCATTATCACACAAAAACACTTCATACATCAGGATAAAAATCCCTAAGAAGCTCCTCTTAAAGTAGCACTGGTAGCATGGTCATTAAGTCTTCCATGTTTGTTGTTTAATGCCGCACTCAGCAATATTCCAGCTACATGACGGTGGTCTGTAAATAATCGAGTCTGGACCAGACAATCCAGTGATCAACATAAGCATCGATGTACGCCGTTGGGATAAGTATTCCATGTAAATGTCTTCGACTTATTTGCTGACATAGCTACATTAAGAGTCTGACTCAAATGAGAGTTAATCTGATTTTTAATCAAATTACTGCTATATCATGAGCAAAATATTCCTACTATGGTAGCAAGACAAGAACACAACAGGATGGAGATAATGCACAAGATGAATGAGTGAGTGAGTTGGGTTTTATCCCGCCTTTAGCAATATTCCAGCAAAATCATGGCAGGGGACACCAGAAATGGGCTTCACACACTGTGCACATGTGGGGAATCGAACCCCGGGTCTTTGGCGTGACGAGCGAATGCTTTAACCACTAGGCTACCCCACCGCCCCACAAGAAGAATGAGAATACTATCACAGTCAAACATGTTTTCCAGTCTCACCTCCACTTGCATATGTAACTTCATTGATGGTTATGTCGAGTGAGTTGACAGTCACTGTGTCTGTGGAAGTCTTCACCTACAAAACAATCCCATTCTGCATTATCATCCACTGAAATGGGGGTGAGTGAGAATGGTTTTACAGTTTTTAGCAACATTCCAGCAATATCTTGTGGGGTGTTGACACCAGAAGAGCCTTCACACACTGTACCCATGTGGGGAATTGAACCTGGATCTTCAGCGCCACAAGCTAATGCTTTAACCACTAGGCTACCCAATCACCCAAACATCCATTGAAAAGGTCGACTTGACAATTAACATACTGACAGTTATATTCAATTTCATCGGGCTGTCCTCACTTTTTCGTTCTGACTGAAAATACAAACTTTTCTTACTTCAGTTTTCCCAAGCCACTTGGAAATGTATGCCCTGCTGTGATAAATAGATACATCAACCTATACTCACTCATACAAATAAATCTTAAATTTATTCCAAAGCCAAGTGAACATAATTATATTTGAAGCGAGTGAGTTTAGTTTTATGCCGCTTTTAGCAATGCACTGTACCCATGTGGGGAATTGAAACTGGGTCTTCGTGTGACGAGTGAAAGCTTTAACCATCAGGTTACCCCACCGCCCCTTATATTTAAAGACTATTGAGAAGAGAATTACTTTGTAAAAGATCAACTCCAAGATATGTTATATGTTACATAGAGGGTTATTGGGGATAAGCATAATTCCTAACCTGCCTACAGTGGTTTCGAACCCATGTTACATTGCAATTTATTCAAACACACCAAGGCTTATTATAGATGCCTTGCATGTTTTTGGTTAAATTCCACATTGCAATATTCAGTTAGTAAAACAGTGTGATGACCCATTTACATTGTTATTCACCCAGTACATGATATATTCGTAGACCAGACTGGTTGGATTTGTAAGCGGATTTAGCGGTGGATTCGTAGGCGTTAGTAAAATGTGGAAACTTCAACATGATTGATGATGAAAATCGATATTATGACTTTTGTGTAAACCAAAAGTGCTTTAGTTTGTGAAATAAAAAAATATATTAAGTAAGTATCATCAGTAATGAAAAAACATCAATTATCAACATGCAACTACGCAGACCAGCAGAGAAGAAGCTGTAGAGAAGAAGGATAAGGTGGGTCACCGACAAAGTAATTAACAAAACACTTCAATATACACACAGTATTTTACAATCAAAACAACTCGCCACTTCCTAATCAACATTAACAACTCAGTGCAACCTGTTTTCAATGAGAAGACTAATTTATTTTAATCCACCGACAACCTAAATGGCAGTGAAAACTGTATAACAATTTCATTATTTTCTTGTCGGAAAATTATGATGAGTAGACTAATTTTGTCTGATCCGCCAACAAAGATTACCTGTACAAACACTTATGGTATATAAACCTCAAGAAGGTAAAAAGAAATCATTCAGCATCAAAATTATCAACATTAATATGTTTACAAAATACTATTATTCAATTATTTGTACACGTCTACGAAATCACTGCTTACGAACCAGTCTGGGTTACAAATCCATCGTGTCTACGAACTGGTTCAGCCTACGAAAACACTGTCTCCCATATATTCTAGCCTGGTGTCAAACCAGAAAAGAAATACACATCAAAGTGGCATATCAAAATGGTGTCTGCAGTGCAAAAGGAAAATGATCAAATAGAAACTGTTGTTCTGTTAACCTTGATAATAAATTGAATAAACATTTATAACAATATTCTTCTTACAAATTTATGATATAATGAGAGTGCACTGATGGGAATTATCACAACCACATGAGCTTCAATAAGAATCATTTCCAACATGTCTGCTGTTTGAATTGGCTATTGTCAAAACATCTAAATGTGACTGATATATGATATAATTTTATTTAGTCAAATAGATATCAGTTTTAAGTCGTCTAACTTCCCACTTGTACTTGTACTTTCACTTTATAATAAAAGTTCAAACATATTGTTTCATTACCTCTACATCTATTTCTTCATCACCCTGAAACACAAATGCGTCCAGATCTGGTTTCAAACGAATGTTGTAGTTTGATGGCACAACATCGGTAGGAAGGCGTTTGAACTCGCGTTTTTCTGGCATGGTGCTGAAAAATCTTGCCAAGTGGGTACACCCGGATCTGAGTGGTTTTAGACTATGGTAAGTCGCAACTCGACACGTATGTGACAAACAAAACGCTGTTGTTGTTTTGTCTACCCGGAAATGCTGCCTTTCTGATCTAGTCTGTCTGTACAGAAAATGCAACCTTCTTCTCGGTTCTAAACCTTTTCTGAAAATGACAGCAACACGACAGAGAGACGACCACGATAATCTTGGACCAACAGACACGGAATGCATCAATGTCTCCAACTGGCAAGGGGAGACAAGGCTGATGTTGTCATGTATTGAGCGTGACAACGTGAAAGATGTCACTGCACGTGGTAGCGTCAGGTCAAAATGAGGTTGCCAGATGCTGTTTTCTCAAAAACATATCTTTCTTGACAATGTATTTCTTTATGACTTACCACAATATGAATATTTACGTTATATCAACACGCCAGTCTACCGATTTTATGCCAGGTTTTTAATCAATAAATATATTTTATTTCAGTTGAATTTTGAATGACGGAGCACAGATGTTCTCTCCTGAGTGTGTTTCACGAACAGTGTTTTGTACGTAGAATACTGCACAGTACATATGCATGGCCCACTATTAGGTATATTTGAATAACTGGACATCAATCTGACCAGGTTAACTTCTCATTATTTGCTCCTAGAAACATTATTGTCTAATATAAAGTTAAGCATATACAGATTGGGAGGTACAAAATAAATGTATATGTTTTCTTCTCTCTTTTTTTATGCTCGTTGTTTTGCATTATATTAAATTGTATATGTCTCCAACAGTTACCCCTGTCTGTTTTTATCTCGGTTGTTATATTGGGTCTATTTAGGATCTAAGGATATATAGCAGGGACGGAGGGGTAGCCTAACAGTTAAAGCATCCGCTGGTCTAGACTAACAACTAGTCTCTGAAATTAACATATTTTACAGAAAAAAGGCTCATAGTGAAAAAAAAATCTATATATAATAAAAGGAGACCTGAGACTTTCTTCAATCTAAACTTGACTAAACTTGCGAGGGATTGCTTGGATATATTTGCTTCAGGGTCTGTATGACAGACTACCGCTGGTCATACGTAAGACCCAGGTTCGATTCCCCACATGGGTACAATGTGTGAAGCCCATTACGGGTGTGCTGGAATATTGCTAAAAACGTCGTAAAACTTGACTCATCCATGCATAGCATGGAACAAGAGTGCATTTCATGTGTTTTTGTATCCTAAATATCTAAGAATTCGGGGGGCGGGCTTAAAACAAGGAGATCTGCAAAGGTAACGAAAGACTGAAAATGCGGAATGCAACAATATTCATTCACTAACTGAAATGTTGTACGCCGCACTCAGCAATATTCAAGCTATATGGCGGTGGTCTGTAAATAATCAAGTCTGGACCACACAATCCAGTGATCAACAGCATGAGCATCGATCTGCGCATTGGGGGACCGATGACATGTGTCAACCAAGTCAGCGAGCCTGACCACCTGATCCCGTTAGTCGCCTATTACGACAAGCATGGGTTACTGAAGATCAATATTCTAACCCGGATCTTAACGGGTCTGTGTCGTCTGAAAGGCGAGTGTCTGCCCGAAAGATCGGAGTTTTGATCCCTGTCGCAATATACCAAACCGTGTAAGCATGACTGAATGTGTTAGATTTTACGTCGCATTTTGCACTATTCAAGCACTATTACTAGTACGGGCTGTCAAACTGTTCGCTCGTCACGCCGAAGACCCGGGTTCGATATCCCAATCTCCCCTCACCTCACATCACCTCACTTCAAATGTGATGTTTCACACTGAGAGCAGTTAATATTCTCTAAACTGTGTGCAGACCTTTTCTCGTCGCTATATGTCTGAAACAAGGCCGATGCCAAGTAAAACTTCAATTCAACTCGACTCAATTATTGGAACTTGGGCCACTTCAATATTACTAGACTAACAACTAGTCTCTGAAATGAACATATTTTACAGAAAAAAGCTCATAATAAAAAAATATATATGTAATGAAAAGGAGCCCTGAGTCATTTTCAGAAGCTGTGGTAATCTAGACTTGCCACATTTTCTAGACTTGCGTGGGCTTTCTTGGATATATTTGCTTCAGGATCTGTATGACAGACTACAATATTACCAACATCCAAGGTGATACACATAACCATTGTTGAATAAGCATTTTACGGACGCATCCAATACTAAATAATATTAACTGAAGCGACAGGAAAATATCGTTCAACGTGCACAGCTTGAAAACGAATAGATCCCGTTGTGGGGAATTATAGTGAGTGAGTATGGTTTTACGCCGCTTTTGGTAATATTCCCGCAATATCACGGCTGGGACACCCGAAATCGGCTTCACACATTGTGCCCATGTGGGGAATTGAACGCGGGTCATCTTAAATCATAAAAGAACGTCTCTAACATGACTGGGTTCCCATTAGCAATTCGAATATACCCCAGACTGTTTGTCACGTGTTTATTCAAGTATGATCCTAATTATCATAATAACATACACTATAATTTCGGAATGATACTGCATGTAGATATATTTGTTATTTCGGCACTTTAAACCAGGAAGAGTAAAGTACGTTTTGAAATACTATTTCAATACTATGAATACCATTAACACTGCGTATCGAAAGCGCAAACGGAAATATGCATGTAGCTTACGAAAGTGATCGTGCAAGAGGCATGCATATTGACATGATGTATGAATCTCAAAAACAGAAACATCGTAATGCCTCCTACAACAGCTTTTAACCGGTGAAGATAAGTTTTAGAATTGGTCTTCGGTAACCCATGCTGGTCGTAAGAGGCGACTAACGGGATCGGTTGTCACCGTATCCCAACTGCGTAGATCGATGCTCATGAAATTAATCACTGGATTGTCAGGCCCTGACTCGATTATTTACGTACCGCTGGAATAGCTGGAATATTGCTAAGTTCAAACATGTTTATTCTGGCGAACATTTGGAGTGTTCTGACTCATACAAGGCCTTACTGCCATATTGCCACATCGTCTTGTCGTGTAAGGTGACTTAGAGGATCGGGTGTCCCGGCTCGGTGACGTGGTTGACACGTCGTCGTATCCCAGTCGATGCTCATTATGTCCATCACTGGTGTGAATCATGATGCCAAGTCTCAGGCATATACCTGGAATTCTGCTGAGTACAGTCTTACGTAAAAAATATTACTACCACCTTGAACATTATGTTTGTGGCAATATTAGCTTAAGATTTTGTTGGTGACAATATTTGCTTTCCCACAAAAATAGCAAAACATTTTGTTTTTCAATATTTTCCTTATATTTTGTTTGCGGCGATATTTGTTATATATAAAATAGAGTCCCGATATTTGTGATGTTTCGCCGCTCAACGGTTCTATGAAATGACACATATTCGGTGTACAGAGTCAGCTGTAAGCCATGGCTCAACGTGATAAACTGGGCGCTTCACTCAAACACTGTATGCATACGCTGTTTCCAAGGTTTATTAAGTCACTATTGTACGTGTTAAGCATCGATTATTTTAAGAATGCCATTATACGATAAAGAGATTATTACCCTCGTGGGTTTCCGTATTACTAGGGGCATGCGTTAGGTATATATATGTGGATTTAAATGACTATTATGCTCGCCTAATGCCTGCAAAACACAATTCTAATTCCCATTCGAGTCTAATTGTAATGGACTGCGCTGGTCTATACACTACGATGCTTGAGTGCTCTAACCCAACGATGTAAAAGGCTTGCATCTGATGGAAGAAGTTTGCCATTTTTGTCCAAACAGTACTTTTAATGAGTTTAGGAAGAGTTGGAATGACGATGCCAACACTAGTGAATACGAAAAGTTCACTTGAATTCAAAGCCACGGTCATGAACACGAAGCAATAGCAACACCAGATTTGATCACACGTGCATTGTCTTATTAGAACAATAGGCCTTTGGTGAGTTTTCCACGACTACCAGGCTTGATATTCACACGCGGTTGCCTTTGTAGATTAGAAAATATTTCCAATAATGGTTTGACCTTTCGGGAGGAGGTCAACCAAAATGATTCCTTTGGAATCACAGGAAACCAAATCCGTCACCATCCTAGAGACCATATAATATGATCTCTGACCTTGCGAACCGATCGAACTGACCTTGTCGACTTTAAATAATTTTTATCTGTAGTTTTCCTTGTACTCAGAATGGTTCTGCTCTGGCGTTGACCTATTTAATATAGTTTCTATGTTGAACCCATGGCTCATCCAAATCGCTAAGCAAAGTCAGTTGAGGCTGATTCAAAAGGACACAAATACCCACGAGAGATCACATACCGTGGCGTTTCTGACCAGCAACTAGGATCCTGGAACCCAATATCCTGGAAGCTTTGATATGCCTGTTGTATTTCCGAGAATGTTCCCAACTGTTTCATGAACATGCCTGCTGCATACCGTGAGGTGCAGTGAGTCGATCTTCATAATCACATGGCGATCATATGTACCATATCAACATTTTCTTCTTGGTGCCAGTTAAAGGATATTCTGATGTTGCTTCATCTTGGGTGCTCTCCGTTACCTTCTTCACCTGAGCATTGAGGCGGTGAGGCAGCCAAGTGGTTAAGGCGTTCTCTCGTCGCGCCCGAGGCTCGGGTTCGATTCCCCACATGTGTATAAAGTATTCCATTTATTGCTTAAAGCTGCGTAAACCCAATTCACTCACTTAACAGAGACTGAAAATGGTGCTTTCCCAAGGTTGATGCAATATCTGTACAGATTACTTTTGGCGTTAACTCCTGTTGTTGGGGATTCTTGACTACACTTCGATGGCCAATCTTGCTCATTTGCTTCAACAAACTCACTTCAATGCCTGTAGAAATATGCAGGTTTGTGTGCCTTTTTGCAGAATGCAAGCATGGAAATATTGTAAATCATGTATACAAACAGTTACGGGTACACTACAAGTCATCCGTAGTTAGGATCAGAACGTTTAGCTATACCCTGTATCCAGTATGTGAAAAATCTGTTGGCTTCATATTGCCCCCATGGAGATTATAATGTGCCATTTGCATTTATTCTCTTTAAATATTTGTATAATATTCAATAAAACATGAAATGAAACGCAATTATTAAGTATAATTGAATTCATATATATAATATTAAAATTCTGTAATGATTAAAGAATGTAGAGAAAAAGGCGTACTGTATCACGTATTTATACAGCAATGTCCATACAGTTCGATGCTGCTACAGTATGTAAACTGTCGGCTCTGTAATATTACGCCTCAGATGGATACTAGACAGGGCAGATGAAGCTGGGATATAGTCTGATGTCAACCATCCAGGACAAACACTTAAACAATGAAACCATATGGTCTTACGAAACACTATACCTAGGCCCTATATATGATATTCGGCTTAGGGGATTTCAACACATAATGGTGTAATTCTAGCTTAATCTCCCGCCTTGGTGTCCTCGCATGAACTTATATTGGGTGTATATCTCGTGTATATATAGAGTGAAAAATGTGGGTTAGAGAATAACACGACATGTCATCTTTGAGTGAGTGAGTGAGGTTTTACGCCGCTTCTAGCAATAGTTCAGCAATACCAGGTGAGTCAGCAGTAATGGGTTACACTTTCCACCCTTGTGGGGAATCGAACCTGGACCCATCGTGGTGAGCGAACTCATCAAGCACGAGGTAACTCCATCGATGTTGCTTCTCTGACAGACCAAGGAACGTAATCGGAGTCTATGCAATATTCGAGTCGACGAACAGCGGATCCTGGTACGTATAAGTGACAGCTGACTTACATTTTGTTTGAACATTTGTACACATACGTTAGTGTTGATAGACATATACGTAACTGAGTTTGTCCTCGATTTCCCATTGTAATATAAACATCAATATAGAGTGGAGATGCACGTGGGTGTAATATAATACCCTGGACCACAGAAGATGGGACAAATGTTCCCTGGAGGGTATCCGTGAAGAATAATTGAAAACTGTGTATGGCAAGACAAAGATATGGCTTTGATAACACATTCTTGACAGCATTAACAAAGGGTAATTTAATATTTGTGTCATAAAGATTCTGGATTAAGCGCTAACAAGTTACAAAGGGACGGGGTCTTACACAATTGGGTTGTGAAGAAGCTCAGAGGCAGAAACGGATGGCCAGTCTCGGTACAGCCTCGCCCAAGGCGTACATCGCCGCTTTGAAGAACGACAATCTGTGAATGTAAGGAGCTAGTTCAAAGGAGTACCATTCAGGATGCACTACCTTCCCCAACAAGACCACGCACCTGCCACACAGCGGCTATTAAGCTGTGCCTTAAATGATTCTGTTCGTGTGGATTACCCCATGGCTATATTGAGGCGCCTACAAAACAGCAGTGTCTGTGTGTGCCGATTAACTGCTAAAGCTTCTATATATATGCATGCAATGAAGGTCGGTATCTGGACATGTACTTGACTTAAAACCTATTCTATTTCGAAAAACAAACGGATTTGGCACAACGGTCATCCTTACGTCCCTTCTGTATATAACATTATGGTAGTTTGTACAAATAACGTACTACGTTTTGAATTTATGAGAAATATATCAGAATTCATACTGACTGAGTTTGGTTTTACGCCGCTTTNAGCAATATTCCAGCAACATCACGGCGGGGGCACCAGAAATTGGCTTCACACATTTTACCCATGTGGGGATTCGATCCCGTGTCTTCGTCGGCGTGACGAGCCAACGCTTTAACCACGAGGCTACCCCACCGCCCCTCAGAATTCAGAACATATGTACATGTGATTATATAAGATGTACAAGTTATAAATATTGAAGCTTGCTATACAGACAATAGTATGGTACATACAAACTATACAGAAAGTTCAACACAACCCCGCAAAAGACTAAAACTAATAAACAAACTAAACAGATATATTTTGATATACTTGAAGGTAAGTAATCATGGAAAACCTGATTGTTATGGTGTTGATGTAAATTTCGTAAATATATTATTCAGGTGTCATATTGTCAAACGAAATCGGTTTAAAATATATGCAACCTATGTTACATTCGGCCACTTTCTAAATGGCACTGTGTACTCATCATTGTATATTCGAAGTTGGTTTAAGTCGATTTAAAACAAATATCAATGCACCATTCTTATTTATTAACTATATCCAATATGTTTCTTGTATTATTCTCATGCAATGCTGATGTGATCGTAACTGCAATCATTCTGCGATAAATCAGATGATCAATCATTGCACACTCCTTCATTGACGCGTCACAAGTGCATCCGGTAGAGAACTGTAACAATGACAATAACTAGTTGAAGGGAAATAACTTCTGGGCGTCGAATACGGGCACTTGCTGGGTTCGAGAGTAATGGCGGAGTTGTTTGACAAGGAAGATCGGAGGTGGTTGTCACCTGTTTAGCGTCTGGAGTTATTTCCCAAGCAGTACGCTCTGGAATACACGGATAACTTTTGGTAGATATACAGGTAGGAAGGAGCGTTTAAATTGTTCCAGATTGCATGCAAATTGCAGCTGAGCACAGTGATCGCCTCTTGTGTACCTGTCGAGAGGCGTTGTATATTGAGTGCAATTTACAACACCGTGACGAGGATCGCATTTCAGTCTGTGCTGGTTCATTTTGAAAATCACAAATATTTAGCATTTAGGGGTATGGTAGCTAGTTTTGATAAGTGCTTTAGGTACATAGGTGCAGATTTTGTCGATTTCCTTTGTTTTGAGACACTGTCAGCGATTGTTTACAATCTGACTCTGTCACGCTCTCCACTGATCGTTGGTGACGCGTGGAGTCGGATGGCTACTAGCCCCAGACCGGCTACCGTGCTAAGACGACATCTGTTTCAAGAATGACCACTGCTCGAAGCTGCCAAGATGATACAGTTACACAGTCGCATTTTATCAGTAGAGTTAATGATAATAATTTATTCAATGTATTTTGAAGGAATTTGGGAACATTCCAATGGAGTTACTTGCTGAAGTTATGCTCTCTGGTTTCTTCATTTAAAATGTGATTGTACAAATTATGTAAGTAGGCATCACAATCAAAGTACTGTTAAGTGGAAATTTCTGTACAACTGGTGTCGGGATGTCAGCCGTTTGGCCATTGTGATATAACCGTGTTATGTGATCATAGTATCTATAGATGGAATACCCGATAATGATTTTTATATCGGACGAATTCATTGTCATTGCAAAGTTTGCATTGAAGTTTAGAAACACTAAATGTATGTGTATATAATGCTTATTACATAAGAGCATGCTAGAGAACTACATAAAAGTATACTTTAGTAAGTGATATACTTTATTAAAAGTCTGATGCCTTTTTATGCTAAGTCTTATAAAATCTACTTACATACTTACAAACTTCAAACAATATATCATGCTACCAGTTTGACTAAATTAGAAGAAAAATGCTAATGATGTTTATAAACCCATTGAATATAATTGTGCGCCAGAAATAGCAAAAACATGTTGAAAGGAATTTAACCAATAACAATTTCAAAATTGTCAGATTACAAAACTGCAAGATGATAACAGTAATTCCAACATGGTTGTTTATAAACGTGTTCAAGACCTTCTTTAAGCGGCTTTTAGATCACTGAATAATGCAGGTGCTGTTTTGATTTGATCAAATTCACATCACCTACATTATTAAATGTACATGGGATGACAAGGGGAGTGGCGTGTAAAGCCAGTATGATATGCATCATTGCGTAGCTACATACCATCATTGATGAGAGATATTTAACCACTCACGTGAGACTGCCAAAGGGCATAGAAAATCAACCAGACTACTTTCATACTTTCCTTCCAAGCAAATTGCTCTGAAATTGACAATTTTGCCAAGTAATTCGCTGATGTATGTTTTATGGCCGTGAATGATATCCTTAGAAACTGACATCTGTGCTCAGATGAACTTGTAAATTGACTTTCGATTGATGTGAATTTTGTTAATATTGTGTAATTTAAGATGACCATGGATAGATGGAATCTAGGGGTTTAAACAGAGCTTGCCAATCTGATGAAAACTTTCCATCAGGATTGTTTGCTTATTATGAACAGTTTGACTTGAATGCGATCAATATATATATATTTTGATCAATCAATTTATTAAAAGTATCACTGCAATGAACATTGCAGGTGGTTTAATTAATATGTTTGTAGTTTACAGTTAATGTATTATTTGATAATGTTGTGCACAGTCAGTGTCAAAATGTTCTGAGCCTACCATTCTAAAATTGTTACCTGTCATTTTTTAAGTTTCAACGGAAAGTGCGTGAATAGATATATGATACTAGTATATTTAGACAATTATTAGTTCTATGTACTACTACTGTTAGACTCTGTCTCCTAGGTGACTGTGCGCATTTCTCAAAAAGGAATGTTTGAAGGATGTTTTTTATTGTGCAAATATTCTTATGGACTGTGGGGTAGCTGAGTGGTCTAAGTGTTCCCTCATCACGCCGAAGACCCAGGTTCGATTCCCCACATGGTTACAATGTGTGATATTGCTGGAATATTGCTAAACACTGCGTAAAACCACACTCACCAGGGGTTCAAAAATCCCATCGCCCGACGCCCGGGACAAGTCAGTTTTCATTTCGGGCAATCAAATAATGGTATCTTACTTGTCCGTGGGCTACTAATGTCCCTGGGCTGGATAATTTCCACTTATGGTTTCAAACTGCAAATAAAGTTGGATTTAATTTCATATCTGCTCAAA
>VKKT01000352.1:550884-563390 GCA_008038995.1 Haliotis laevigata
AATTAGTCAGGACAAGTTACTTTCTTAAAGTCACTTGCCCTATGGCAAGTGGCTTTTTAAAATAAATTTGAACCCCTGCTCACTCACTTACTCACTATAACGGACTGGGTTAGTGTAGCAACATTCACACCTTCCTTCACATTTTAAACAATGACCTGAAGTCATACTGAGCTGAAACTGCTTCACCTTGTATGCTGTCATGGTAGGTGTCTATTCAAGGCGAAATAGCTGCTTGTCACTTTCAACAGGGTCCTTGTCAACAGGTCACATTTGATGGGTGATAAATTGCAGAGATGGACAGGTGTGTCCCCCATTGTCATTGGTTATTTACTTGTGGTCAGTCCAGGGGACCTGGTCACAGGTTGCTTCACCTTCTTGACCTTGTGTCATTGTCAAGGGGCAGATATGGCAGTGTTAACCTACATGAACTCAAGATGGGCTGATACTGACATAGACATTGATGTAGCTGTCCTTTCATTTCTCCATGTTCAGAGATGTTAACTGCAGTGTTAATTTGATACTGGTTTGGTGGCAGTTCATGAACTATGGACATGTGTTATCTAAAAGGGCGAAATGTTTCAACTGCGGAATAAAAAAAGGATGAATTGAGGTGAAATGAGATTTAATGGTATGTTGAAAATTACTGCACTTACATAGTGACGTGCCTGCATGTATGTGACAGTGTGGGGCTAGCTGTGCTTGTCATGTCTGATGCTAGTTTCCCACTATAGTAGCCCACTGAGTAGCCTTGCTCCAAGGCTGTACTGAATGCTAAGCCATTGATGAATAGTAATTCTATCCTTTAAAGAGGCAAGTCGAGAAGGGATAGACTAAGGATACCAGTCTGTTATAACTTATATATATATTTTTAGAAGTTTTCTTTTCAACTAATAATTATTACCTTAGAGATTTGTGCAAGTGTACAATGCCACAGTTAACATGGACACCCAACTCGGATACAGTATACAGACTCTGAACTGTCCAGCATCTACTTGCATAAAACGATCTTAACGCTACGGTGATTGTAAGCCTATGTTTAAGTATGGGAGTTACGATCACCTCAGTGCTAAGAATAGTAAGATAGCTTTACGCATGTGGATCCAGTCCTCCTGTTCTCTTAATGTTGGGTGCAAAACAGGGTAACAGCATGTACAGTGTTATGACATGGTGGTCGATAGAACCACCAACATTTTGTTCTCTGGACAGGTGCTCGGTCCACAAGACTTCTGAGATGGGTGCCGTTGTACAAAGCGATCTTAGCGCTAAGGTGACTGTAACTCCGATACCTTAACACAGACTTAAGGTGGTCTTAGCGCTAAGGTTGTTTTGTACAATGGAGAATGTATGATGTCCAAATAGGTTTGTGTGTTTCATGAATATGAAAAAATTCTAGAATATCTTTAACATTGATCGGACATTTTTAAGTATCAGTCAAATCATTTTGCAAAGGATGGCATGTAAGTATTAATGTTATGTATTCAATAACCAATTATACTGACTGACAGAGTTTGGTTTTACGCTGCTTTTAGTAATATTCCAGCAACATCACCGCAGAACCAATTATGAGCTCTGGTGAAGAGATAGTATCTTCCATGTTGAAAACTGTGCCCAAAGCTAACTGGGTCAATGTACATGAGGACAATGATATACCTTGACATTATTATTGGATGTGATTAAGTGTTATATCAATAATTCTGTCTGTTAAAGTCACAGAGATCTTTGTATCCTGTCAGTACTGACGACCAGGGAAAATCATTATTATACAGGTGTCTCATATTGACATTGTCATGGATGTATTTTAAACTGTATAGATCATAAATAAGCCATTTCTAATACTTACTGTAAGTAAACCATACTGTTAGACTCGTACAAGGCCATGTTCGGGACTATGGATCCCACACAGATATACACTTTGTCAATATCCTTAGTAGCACACCAATGAAGGTCAAAGCAGTTTCTGCCTTCTGGATGTTGTGTTGATCTACTGGGTCTTCATGCCAAGATAGATTCATGTCACTTGGTTTATTAACCAACGCTGTGAATGTGTGCTGACATTTTGGTGATATTTATGTGTAAATATGTATTTTATATCACTGTGTGACTGTAAAAATGTTTGAATTATTATCAGTTATTCATGTGTAATGTTGATGTATGTGTTGGTTGAAATAAATGTGAGGGGCGGTGGGGTAGCCAAGTGGTTAAAGTGTTGGCTCGTCACGCCGAAGACACKGGTTCGTATCCCCACATGGGTACAATGTGTGAAGCCCATTTCTGGTGTCCCCTGCCGTGATGTTGCTGAATTTTTTGCTAAAAGCGGCGTAAAACTAAACTCAGTCAGTGAAATAAATGTGTACTGTCGGCTTTTGGTATGAATGTGGAAAGGGATGAGTTTCACAGTTGTAGTCTGTGACAGTTGAAATAAATGTGTAATAGCAGCTTATAGGTGTGAATATGGAAAGTCATGGTTTTCTCAAGTGTAGTCTGTGTTGGTTGTTAAAAATGTGCAATGTTGGCTTATAGGTGTGAATGTGGAAAGGGATGAGTTTCACAAGTGTAGTCTGAGATGAGTTTCATAAGCTCAATGTCCAAATCTGGATAACTCGCCCACTGCACCTTGAACTGCCTCTGATGGATGATGTCACACAGGGATTGATTTCTCTGAAATGTGGCTTTCATTATATACAGCAGTGTCTATTTTACTTTTCAGTTGAAGTGGGCCCCGGGCCCTTAAGTAATGAAGCTAGGGGGACATTTGCTTGTTCAAACACTGTTAATTTAATGAGATGACCATAAAAGTTATTATCTTGTAACTTTATATCTCAGGGACAGTCTGTTTATATTTTAAATTAGTAGACTTATTTTTACTTTCACTGAACAAAACCCACAGATATAAAACTTGCCATTTTGTTTGGGAAGAACATGACTGGGATGTCTTGCTCTCAGTTTCAACATCCACTGCGATGTCCGTGTCATTGATTATTCGATGTTTCCGTTGCAATTTCTGAATTACAATTGCCATCATTTGACACCGCAACGGTTCCCGAATCTTGTCGGTCATTTTCTTATCTTTTTGTGTGGAAAAACGAAAGTATTTGCGATTGTTGCTTCAATACCTTCACACCAAGAGACGATTTTGCTCCTGTTATTTTGGTTCGATAACTACCTTAAATTCAGTTACCGTTCTTCGGTGTAGAAAATTACTAAGGGATGTAACTCTTAATGTGTGGACAAATAGCATGACTTGAATAAGCTACGTATTATAAGCTCCATGCATTGATTTTGGCACCGCACTGGATGATGGAAAGCGTGCATAGTGATGTGAAGATTACATATGTCGGTTGATCGCGAGAAAAAGTGAAAACAAGTAAAAAATATTTGGAAGTTTATGTATGATTGTTACGAGTCATTTTACTTTTATGGTGCGCTTACCGGACCCACCAGGTCAAGGAATAGTGCGTCATTTTGTACTTCTATCCGCCAATGGCGCAATGGCTGAAATAGACTCTGATACAGTCAGGATGTTGGGCATTATATGTATGGATAGTGTGCAGCACATCAATGGTCCTGTTTTATGTGAACCTGTGAAGGGTTAGAATTAGTCGTCAGCAAACTGTGCTTGTGGTAAGAGGCGACTAGCGGGATCAGATTGTCCCTGTTTTAGTTGATGTATATTATTGTATCTCAGTTGAGTAAATCGATGCTCATAATCTCAGTCACTGGTTGGTCTGGTCCAAGCTTAATTACTGACTGATCGCCACCGTGTAGCTTGAATATTTAGCAATGGGACCTTAAACGAACAAACTAAACTAGACATTTTGTTTAGATGCTTCTTGTTTGAGGCTTTTGTTGGAGTACACATCACACTAGACTAACAACTAGTCTCTGAAATGAACATATTTTACTGAAAAAAGTTCATAGTAAAAAAAAAATATATAATGACAAGGAGCCCTGAAACTTTCTTCATTTTCAGAAGCTGAGGAAATCTAGACTTGCCACATTTTCTAGACTTGTGTGGGCTTTCTTGGATATATTTGCTTCAAGGTCTGTACGACAGACTAACATCACACTATCTTCCTGAAAACTTGCTTTAGGTATTAATAAGACGGCTATAAGTAACTTGGGTCCAATTCTACATCTGCAATGAACTCAGGAGGCTGGAGTTACGAGACATTTGTTTGCTGGAATATAACCTATGTGATACAAACACAGTCATAAACTAACTGCGTATAAGACAAGCGATACCATTCATGGAAAGGAGTGGTCTTTCAAGCTAGGCTTTATCTGGACTCCCTAATCCTATGGAACAGATAAGGGACATAAATATGATATGGTTTGTTGATAAACAAGTAGTATATCAGTATGCCACTGTGCTTATCTAAGTGTACCATGGTTAGTGATTAATTTAATATTGACTGTAGATAATTACAGCTTCATTATATTGATCATGTTAACACCATGTAGGTCTGTGAATTCATAAGCTTATAATATAAAATATGATTCATAAATATATTTATGACTGTAAACTATTGAAAGGCTGTTAGATAGTTATCAAGCATGGGAGATTAAAGTTTAGAAACCATTTGATGTATGTTAGTGAAGGGACATTAAGTAACACCCTTTTTCACAATAATATTGTTAATCTGTCAGGCCATGACAAATTAAATATGATTCTGAGACAATAACAAGATGTTCTTTTGAGGATTATTGGGTCATATTATTTTTCAATATGAAAAGTCTGTATTGTTTTCATTGTGCAAATCAAGTTTTGCTCCAGAAATTGTTGGAAAAGATCAAAATGGCATGTTTGGTTTTTCGATTGTTACATTTTGGACCAGTATGGTATCAACAGTGTTTCGAAAATATGCAAAGGACCGGTTAAAATGATTGAATTGATGCAAACCAACATTCTCTGAACTAACATTGGAATGTCTGAAGACAATTGTGTGAAAAAACTTCTTCATTTGTCTACTAGACCCTGGATCATTGTCATTCTGTCATGGGGGATTAGGCCTGTTAATGTTCAGTCTCAAGAATTTGTTTACCGAAACTTGCCACTGTTTTATGAAAGTCTTGTTCAATGTCTCTTTGTTTATTCTGGCTTTGTGAATAAGGCAAGTTTTTAATTTCCTTATGTATTTATGAACATTATTAAACAAAAAGGCTATGTACCTGAGTTGGCTTTTCAGGTTTGTTATTTTTTTCAGGTAATGTTAAAAAATGGATCTTGTTCTGAGAACACCGCAACCTTCTTCCCCCCTGCCCTGTTATGTCGCCCTCGTCTTTTTTCCCATGCAATGTACCCCTTCCATGACCCCAGTGTGTGTTGATCACTCGTTTGTGAATTTTATATTTTTCTTCTGACCACAAGTTAGTTTACTTTCAGGGGTAAAACTGTGATTATATTGAGAACAAGCTTGCTTGGAACAAACAGTGTGTAGAGGAAGGGTATGATTAGAGAGCTACATGTTCAATGATAACAGCTAATTACCAGCTGCATGAACTGAGACGTACCATCATTGGTATACTAGTCTTACACCAGACTGATATTGACATTATTCTCCAGCTGATTGGCAGATATTGGCGTGTGTTATATACAGCAGGTGATGAAGACAATCTGGCCAGTGTCAGAGCATTGACTTAGTATCGGTTAATTGGATTAGAAGGTCTCTGTGTTTCGTCAACGCCACCATAGACTTGTTAAATATGCTGACTTGTGTATTTTATCGATGCTGTGTGTCTTTGGCCTTTTTGACCTGAAAATGATCAATTGTATATATAAAATGGTTTCCGTTCTCTGGCTAGATGGTCATGGCATGGAGAGTGGCCGCTACTCACAATTTGAGGGGACAGGGTAGCCCAGTGGTGTAAGGTGCAGGTATTTGCTGTGTGGAAGCCTTGATTGTGGGTTTGAATCCAGATTCATCACAATTATGTTTCCATTTTTTTGTGATAATTTTTAAGTTTCATCAATGTTGTAGGCGTCGCTTCCATCTTTTCTCCCTTATAAAGCCAATGTGCCATGATACAACTGAAATACTGCCCAATACAGTGTAAAGCACAACTCACTCACTCTCACAATGTGGTATATTACGTATATTATCGTCTATAAGCCGACCCCATAGATAAGCCGACCCCCAAACTTGACCCTTAAAATCAGTGTCAAAATGCAAATGGTATGTTTCCTGCATAAGCCGACTCTGCGATGGGGTCCTAATCGCAGCAACCACAGACAACTGGCGGTTACCAATAATTATAACTTTGGTCCACATTATTAAAAAAATTCACAATCATATNNNGTCTACTCACGGATCGAAATGAAGTGAAGTTGACAGAGAATGGATAATATATTTTGTTTCGCTAAATATCATACGTATTGTAGTTAAGACGATAATATGTCAACAAACTGGCTTGCTTATTACCGCCTTGTTTTCCGTGGACTGCTAGTTTACAGTAACATCGTGGCAAACATGCTGGCAGATGTACCAGTAACCTGTAACATCGTTCTGGCAGGGCACTGGCGAGCTGAAAAATATTTCCGTGAAATTGTATCTCATAGATAAGACGACCCCCTTCTACAGACATATTTTTTGGTCCTCAAAATTTGGCTTATAGACGGTAATATACAGTATATTGTGGATGTTGAAGAAAGTTTTAACCCTATCAGACATCAACAACTGATGTTCCATTACAAATTAACATCAGGTTCTCTTTGTTGACAATCATCAGAAATGTTTCTAAACAAAACAAAATTTGCTTGACTCCGATGATTGTTTTCAATGACAGTGAGTGAGTGAGTTTTAGATTTTTAGCAATTTTAGCAATATTCCAGCAATATCATGGCGGGGACCACCAGAATGGGGTTGCCCATGTGGGAATTGAATCCGGGTCTTCTGCATGACGAGCGAGCACTTAAAGCTCTTGGCTAGCTCACAAGCCGTTTACAATGACAAACTCTTCTAGCTAGCTGTTATAGGCTTACTAGATAAGTCGTTGAGTTGTGAATTCATGAATGGATGTAGGACATTACACATCAAGTTCTTCATCTTAAATTCTAAAATATCCTACTGTCACTTATATTTTCTAGTGGAAGACAAACAAATATACCTTGGTAGTTTTCGTATGCTAAGCGTATGGAGGCAGTGCTTCTGGTGTTTACCAACACCTCTGCACTAGCAACACCATGTACACCTGTAGAATACATTACTGGTTAAAACACTTGTACACTGAAAGTTCCTCCAGAGAAATTCCCAGCAGGGATCGAAAGCTGTAAACACCAGAGATGTGCCACTATCTCTCATCCCAGTGCTGGTTTTACAAAGTTACATACAACTTGGATCACAAGGAGAGATTTGTTTTGCTGCAAGGGCAATTTGGTTTTTTAAAGAGGTGTCATGCTTGTGAGGTCAGACATACTGTACTTTTGAAGGTCATGTTGTGAGAGCAAGGATGTTGGGAAGTTCAAGGGAGATGTTCTTATGCAGACCATCTAGTGAGAGATGTTCCTTCGCAGATCATCAAGTGAGATGTTCTTAAACAGATCGTCAAGCGAGATATATTCCTACGCAGGTCATCAAAATGAGATATGTTCCTATGCAGATCATCAAGTGAGATGATCTTAAGCAGATCATCAAGTGAGATATGTTCCTAGGCAGATCATCAAGTGAGATGTGCTTAAGCAGATCATCAAGTGAAATATGTTCCTAGGCAGATCATCAAGTGAGATGTTCTTAGGCAGATCATCAAGTGAGATATGTTCCTATGCAGATCATCAAGTGGGACATGTTCCTATGTAGATCATCCCCTTAGATGTTCTTAGCAGATCGTCAAGTAAGATGTTGTTAAACAGATCGTCAGGTGAGAAATGTTCTTTTATGCAGAGCATTGAATGGGGCATGTTCCTATGTAGATCATTGCCTTAGATGATGTTTGTACGCAAATCATGAAGTAAAATACATTCCTACACAGATCATCAAGCGATATATGTTCTCATCGTGATCATCCGATTCAGGCTGTTGTTTTTAAGTTTATTGGCCATTGTCTTAGAAAGCTTTGTATGAGATTGTTTAATAGTTGCAGAGAGATAAGTGAGAGAGTATTAAAGGTAAACTGCTGGGTTTGATGAGATTTTTGTTGTTAGTCTTGGAAAAAGTGCCAGTCAGTCTGTTAGTAGAGCAGTAGTCAATAAATTGATCTGGGTCATGAAATAGGAGCTAGTAAACCATCAAGATAGATTTGTGGCAGCAAGAATTGTATTCTCTGGGACTGAAATTTGTCTAATCCCAGTGTCCCTTAATTTGCTAATAGCTGGTTCAGTAATCCTCACATATAGAAGAAACCTTGCCATTGGTCAGTGAAAGACAGCACTTATGGATTGGTTTTGATTCTCAATTGAAGGTCATGTGTTCTTTGTCTGATGTGTTGTCTGTGGCTGGTTTAGGTAAAACAAGTTTCTAAATTGCAACATCATTGTTTTTTTATCAGGTGTATGACATTTCTGTCAGCTGTTCAATTATTTGAATATTTCAAACTTCTTTATGTTTAAAACTGCATATTAAATAAACTTGGAATCAATACAATTTGTTTAATATATCTCGTGTTTTGTGGCAAAGGTTTTTGTTGCAATTCCCTGACTTTAATAACCTCCTTGAAACCTTGTTTGTAATATATCTACACCTCCGTATCACAGAGCTGTCATCCAAACTATTACCGGAATATTTTATCTAAGGGCCAAAGAAATATTGAGTTTCACCCTTTGTACTGCTGTAAGGGAATCTGTGTTCTACTGACAGAGGTTTGCCATCTGCTGACAGCGGTTGCACCAGCGGTGAAACTGAATGCATGGACTCCATATGCAGCATGCGCCAGCTGCACCCTGTAGGTCTGTGTTTACGTACTTGCTTACAGACTGTCACCATAACAAGCATCTCTTAAGTGTTTGAGTAGCCTTGCTGCAAGGCTGTACTGAATGCTGAGCCCATGGATGTATAGTAATTCTATCCTTCGAAGAAGCACGTCTAGATAAGCGGACGGCATATGGACCCCGGTCTGTTGCTTATTATTTTTTTATAAATTATCGTTTTAACTATTAATTTTTACCTTAGAGCCTTGTACAAGTCTAGTGTTTGAAGTACGAAGTCACTTTGACTTGATGAACATTTGAGGAGTTCGTTGGTTAGGCTCACTGTTTGTTTTCATGCAGATAAATACATTTTTTGTATCATGGTATATATCATTTGGATTACATAGACGTGATGAAGTGGATTTTAAGATCAAATGTCATTTTGTCTTTGAGTCTGAAATTGATTTCTTAGTTGAAATGAGTTGTGTATTTTCATTTATCAAGGAAAGAAAATTGATTGGAGAACTTTCAGTTGATATTTTGGGTGTGTATATTTTCAGGTTTCAGATGTATGTGGAAGACAAATAAATGTTGAAGTGAGAAAAAATAAATTCTCAGAGCGTTCTGAAATGTGCACACATTTCTCTATTAATATTTTTATGTATACTGATATATAACTCAAATTTCCTTTTTGATAAATGATCTATGTCATCCGAATGGTATTAATATTTTTTAATATACAGCTACATTGCTCAAATATCGTTCTTGATATATGATCTATATCTTGCAGAATAGGTTTGGAATGTGCAGCAAGGGTTTAAGGAATCAATATTTTGTATGATGCTTGTGTGTTATCAAGGGTATCAATCTATTTCTTGTAAGCCCGCATGTCTCAACAACCTAGAATTATTTCAAAATATTCTGTTTGGGGCTTTTGCATTGCAAATGTGTAGTGAGAGAAAGACCAGTATGGAGTGATGATGTGAATCACGAACTGGCTGAATCAATAAGCATGGGCAGGGGTGTCTGGCTCGGGGGCCCTGGTCCGAATCTTTGTCCCCTCTAGAAATTACTCATCTCTTGACCCTTTCCCAGGACACAGCCTCGGGCAACAAGGACCCAAGATTTGTTTATGAAGTACCATTTCAGAATATATGAATGAACCGTATTTGATATGAAATATCACAGATCATATGTAAGTTGTAAAGGAGTCCATAAATCGATGGTAGACTTGGCCCATGTCAACCTGAACCTTGTAGACCTATTTTTGAACGGTAGCTATTGTCTACAGTGTTTCCACTGCATGGTCCCAAGGGAGATAATTGTGCTGTGCTGTCCTGCAAGGTGATATGTTCATTACAGGGGTAAAACAAGGTCTGGTTTTGGACAGAAATTGGTAGCACCCTTGACAGAGTGTAGTTGCCATTCTCAGTCCGCCAAACCGCATCCAACTGCAGACGCTCAGTTAATTTCATTCCAGGGCAGTTACTATAATTAACAAAAGCAAATATGGATTTTTTAGCGTCAACCAGTTTAGGGAATAGTGATGGAGCTATTTTTTGCCATCTGTTCGTTTTGTGCTCGATGCTTTCTTGTAAGGCGACTGTTGACTCACTCCGGTGTTCTGCCCTGTGAAGAGCTTGCAGAATTCATGCCTGTCTGCAACCCAGCTGGAGTGTTGACTTATTCAACAGATGCAGTTCCAGATCAAAGCTGCGAGTAATAGTTGTAGTATGGTCATTTACTTCATGCTGTTACCAAATTCAGATGAGGAATCAGAATAGACTCTGGTCTATGATGGCTGGAGTTTCAGCAAGTGTGGTTGAAATTTGTCAGCCATTTTTGTTGAACGACCTGTCAACAGAGATTTAAATCAAATATTTTGGTATGGATGAGTGTGTCAGTGAATTTAGTTTTATGCCACACTCAGCCATATTTCAGCTATATCACAGCTGTCTGTAAATAATCGAGTCTGGACCAGACAATCCAGTGATCAACAGCATGATTATCAATCTAAGCAAATGAGATACGATGATGTGTCAACCAAGTCAGCGTGCCTGACCACTTGATTCCGTTAGTCACATGGGATGGAGGAACATGTAACTATTGCATTGTCTACTGTCAGGAACCAAATCATATGTTGCCTGATTTGAAGACAAGGAAGTAGTTACAAGGAAGTGTAAACAAAGGTTACACAATTTTCCATATTGTGTGTAACAGGTTTTCAAGTGGCAATTTCGGTTCATGTCTCAGAAACAAAATTCCTATGACAAAGTCATTATTTCCTGGTAGCCTTTTTAAGAGCTGAAGGGGAAGTTAATGGTGCATTTGGACATGGAATGCTATTAACTTTGATCACTCACAGTGCCTATTCGATTTCTACATGTTTGAAAAGGAAACTTAAGTGAGTAACCTTGACCAATGTTGGTACCTATTTTTATTGGAAATATTATAAGTCTACACATTACAGTGTACACGATGGACAAGGAAATGAAAACTAATATTTTCCTTTGTTTGCACTGTCAGTATTTTTAAATAATCTGTTTACCTCACAGTCTTGTCTATAACACAGAAGCAGATTTGTCACATGGATCGTTAGTCATACGTTAATATTTTGTTTGAACGATGGACTTGTATTAAATCTACATTTTGAATATAAATGTGACTGCAATGAGGGGGAATACAAATGTTATTTGTTTTCAGAATTAGTGGGGCGGTGGGGTAGCCTAGTGGTTAAAGCGTTAGCACGTCACGCCATAGACCCGGGTTCAAATCCCCACATGGGTACAATGTGTGAAGCCCATTTCTGGGGTCCCCCGCCATGATGTTTCTGGAATATTGCTAAAAGCGACGTAAAACCAGACTCAGTCAGTCAGAATTAGTTTGATCCAAAGTTACGTACGATGTGTCTGAAAACAATAAATACTGAGGCCAGATTCAACGCTGGTCCCTGGTTAAGTAACAGATTTCATAACGCTTGACATATAGTATTTTGACTACCGCATCAGTGAAACACATTGTCCTGCTAAACAGAAGCATTTTAGAGAACTTTGAGACTGGTACAGAATTGTCCTGAGCAAATCATTACTCAAGAATTAACAATAAAAATACCCAGCCTTAATTGATGGTACATAGAAATTACCCATGGCTCATTACCTGTGTACAGTAAAAGGTTTAAAGGGCAAGTGAGATGTGGAAGTCAATTTGTTTTAGTCTCTTTCTGCAGCGATGAAATTCGTCAACAATAAAGACAAAGCTTGTGATAATCATCCATGTTCCACACACATGACCAAGTTCATGACTTTTTCTTGCATTTGCTTGTTAACCTTACATCTCTATAAGCACATTTTTTCAAACAAACATGCTCTCTGAAGTAGAACACAGTATTCTAACATGAGCTTGAATCGTAGACACACAAATCCATTAGTTCATTCAGTTATAACGTACTATGTATTTTGTCATCAAATTTAGGATGAGTATATATGTAGAAAAGTGAAATTGAACGAGATAATAAATTTGGCAGTTATTCGATTTCCCAAATTATTCAGTGGCCTCCATATTCAGTTGGGGTTGTGAAGGGGGTCTATGTTTACATTTTTTACATGTTCTATTCACCCACATTTTGCTTCCATTACAATGACGCATACATATAGGGTAATTCTGTTCA
>VKKT01000352.1:609946-621612 GCA_008038995.1 Haliotis laevigata
ATAAAGAATGCATAGTGCGTTGATGTTTGATAAAGGATGTATAGTGTGTGGATATTATGACAGTCTTTGATAAAGGATGCATAGTGTATGGATATTATGACAGTCTTTGATAAAGGATGCATAGTGTGTGGATATTATGACACAGTCTTTGATAAAGGATGCATAGTGTGTGGATATTATGACAGTCTTTGATAGAGGATGCATAGTGTGTGGATATTATGACACAGTCTTTGATAGAGGATGCATAGGGTGTTGATATTATGACACAATCTTTGATAAAGGATGCACAGCACAAATAATGACATAAAGTTTTAGCGGTTTACACAGTTGAATCACCTGACTGACCTACATCTCCAGTTTCAGATGTGTATGTCTGAGAGGAAATTAACAGGTTTCTTATTGTTTGTTGAAATGATAATAACCCTGTATAGTCTATAGAAACTATTACTTCCTTTGTGTTGCCGAGGTACCTATACCTTTTGGGGGCCTGCACCCACTTGTTTTCCTTGTTATGAGCTTGCTTGCTGTGTTACATTGTGGTTTTAGTTTTGCTGACACTTGATATTTTATTAAAACTAATTCTTTTCTATCTGATCAGAAACAATGTATGTGACATTTATTAAAGAAATATGACAGCGCTCAAATGCAAATATTACTTCGATTGATTAATTTTTCCCAATTATTAAGTGTACATTCCATTTCTGTTCTCAGCACCCTTGGGAGTATACAACTCCAGTTGTCTGTTCGGTGGCTGCTGCTTATTAGGTGACTAGCTCTGGAAAGTTTGGTTTGAATCTTGAATGTAAATCCACCCCCAAAAGTACTACAATTTGTACCTCACTTAGAAAGTGAAATCCAAAGTGTCACGTGTTACATGAACAGGGTCAGGTTTAGATCCCCAGCATCCTAGGTTTTTTATGCTCACATTTGTATCTTATCTACCTGGGTACCACACATTAAGTTTAGGTTTTTAGGAATGTGCATCGCAGTGGACAACTGGGCCACCCGTGCCTCAGGACGAGAATACACACGAGTAGGAGATGTTAACCTCAGACCCAACCTGTAATGAGCTCCCAAGTGTCTGATATACCGTCTCATACTGTTTTCTGTATAAATATTATTGGTTGTTACAATAATAGCACATAGATATGTAAGATACCTGCAAGAGCGGTGATATTTTAAATGTACAGTCTCTTACGGGCCACATAATGTTTCACAGAGGTCTCTAATTGGCTAGGTTATGTTTTTTGTCTTACATTTTTTTGCTCTCACCTGTGGTGAAGGCTGAAAGTCGTTAAGAAGCAGCACACCTGAGAGGTGAAGGGATGTTATTGGATAACGGACGGGGTTACGCACAATCACAACATACCTACGAGGGGGTTGAAGAAATGCGGAGTTATTTCATGCATATTTCTTTCCCCACTGGAAACGCCCATGTAACAGACGGGCATGGTGAATGTTCAGGCTATATATGAACATCACGCTCTGTATCATGGAATGATGCTTGTAGCAGTTGAGTATCAGACTAACATGAATTGCGTATAAAACACATATCAAATCAGCAGTAAGCTGATATCAAAGAATTTGTCTTGTACCTCTTTGATGAGAAAACTTTACTTTGAATGAAACCCATATCCCTTTTTCCCACTTCTTTGATATATAACTTCTCTGATTTCTTAATGATGCATATTTTTCCCCGATAACCAATACAAAAATGGCCAGCTTGGTTCGAAGATACAGCACCTGAATTAAAGTGTACGTATAACCACTGTTCTATTACCAGCCTTTACAGTGCTGCTGATCACTTGATAAACAAAATCTATAAGGTCATATAAGGCCAAATATTAGCATGAAAAAATGCAAAAAATGTTGCCAAACGATGAGTTTAGTCTAGTAGACTGATACATGACTGATCACCTCCTGAGAAAACAGGAACTTCAACCACAAGTCTCAAGCCTAGTATAGCTTCCTGTTGTGGAGACCAGCTTACGAGTTTAGCCGCACTCAGCAATATTCTAGCTATAGGGCGGCAGTCTGTAAATAATCGAGTCTGGACCAGACAATCCAGTAATCAACACAGTGAGCATCGATCTGCGTAATTGGGAACCGATGATGTGTCAACCAAGCCAGCGAGCCTGACCACCCGATCCCGTTAATCGCCTCTTATGACAAGCATGGGTTACTGAAGGTTCATTCTAACCCAGACCTTCACGGGTCTCCACACACTAAGACCAACATATGCTACCATGTGTTAAAAAACACAAGTTTGGGCAAGTAGCAAAAAACACTTGTTCCAACTAAATCTTACACAAAGGTGATGTTTCTTTTTAACAGTCAAGCCAAATGGTTTAATGAGAGACAGTAACTTGTCACTGCTGAAAATACACAATGTTAAATATGTGCAAACTGTAAAGTTAATGTGCGAGATTGAAGATTTAACTCACCTCATATGGCCCGAGTTCAGGTGATTATACACAAAGTATATGTGCAGGAGGCCATAAGTACACTCCTGGAATGTGCTAGCTACGTATAATAGACACAAGAATGTTGCAAGCTTAAAGAATGTGTGAAATTTGTTCCTCTGCCAGAGTTGGGAGATAGAGTGGTATCATTTTGATTGGAAGCATATGCTTGTATTATCACATTAGGTTCATATGAAAGGAAACTTGGACTAACGATCTCTTTGTGTCATTAAAGAAATTTAATTTATTGTAATTTTACAAACTGTATTGCTGGCAGGAAATATTACTTTTTTAGTCAAGCTTTTATAAAGTTTGATACTTATTTATAACATTTATTGCATAAGATTAATGGTCAATTTGAGTTTGTTTTAACTATAGTTTACTGCATGTGTTTCTTTAACTGATGCCAAAATGTTAGAATACTCGTGACCTATTTGTTGTGAAGAAATAACTTGATTATGTATGTAGTTTGTATGTATGATTTATGTGGACCTCCTTCGAGGATGATATTCCGTCCCAAGTCGGCAGCAAATGTCAGTCTAAATTCTCCAAAGGGAAAGAACATGTCTTTGTTCATGTAGTATGTTGTATATGGGATTACACTTTCAAAGTCAAGTACAAATTCTTGGACTCTTTGGGTGTAGTCTCTTTTGAGATTCAAACCCATCAAACTGACAGCTAAAGCTGTATACTCCCTAGGGAGTTGAGAATGAAAATTGAATGTACACCTAAATACCAACACACCAAGCCAGGAACCTCAGCAGCTCAGCTAATCTGCCTCACAGTCCTTGAACTAGTCTGTCTCACAGTCCCTGAACCACATTAATTTCCCTACTGCCTAGCCCTCTCTGCCATGCTACAGCCCTAAATAAAGCAAGTCTATATTTCCTCAGGTTCAGGATCTCTGGTCTCCCTAGGGCTCCTTTTCAATATAAATGGGCTTGTTTGTTACTATCAAAATTATATATATTCAGAGACTAAGCCTTAGTCTATCCCTGAACCACATTGTTTTCCTTATTGCCTAGCCCTCCCTGCAGTGCTAAAGCTCTAAATGAAGCAAGTCTAGATTTCCTCAGTTTCTGAAACTCCAATCTCACGAGGGTTCCTTTTTCAGTTTACGTGGGTTTATTTGTTACTATCAAAATTAAATATATTCAGAGACAAAGTGTCAGTCTACAGGTCAGCCACAGAGGTTTCCACTGAAATGGAAGTCTTATAATTGGTAGACAAGATCACCTACCTTCTGTACCACACCTAATTCTTGTAAATAAAGTTACCAGAACTAGTGTTGACTTGGCGGACTTGTATTTCACTGATAAATTAATCATTTAGGCAGATACTTTAAGGGATAGATAAATGTGGAGATTCCTCTGAAATAAGTTGATAAGGAAAAAAGCATACGTTTTTAACAAAGTAGCAATGTTTTCTCAATTTTCTATCCAAGTTCACTTAGTTTAAATGTTAGATTAAACTCTGATTAATATTAGCCAAAGGAAATTGGAATTACTTAAGATATTTTTACTAGAACTCGAACTATTCCTTGAACTTTCAAGAGATTAATGTTATCTGGAAGCGATACATGGTGTATATCAGGAATAATTCCCTGATTATTAGATGAGAACTTGGTGCAAGATGAACATGTAAACTTAACTGGCAAGGAAGTGGTTGTTAGAGACAGCTAACTTTCTTGTACAGCGCAACGACCTTGACCCAGATTTTGTCTTTTGATAGAGCTCAACTGTGCTTGAATATATTTAAGGAAGTGAGATCTTCAGTGAAAGGATGTAGGTTCTTAGCATATGGTGAGTTCACTCTGTTTTGGCTGTCTGTGGTCAGATCTGGTGCAGACAAACCTGTGATCAATGGTGTAAGCGTCGTATCATCTTGGAGGCGTTAACGAAGCCTGGTGGTTAAAGCATTCACTCTTCGCGCTAAATCCATGGGTTTGGTTCCCAATATGGGTACAATATGTGAAACCCAGTTATGGTGTCGCCTGCTGTGATATTGCTGGAATATCGCTAAACATGACTTAAAATCACACTAACTCTTATCAAACAACTGCAAGATTGCATTGCAGTTTATTCAGTTATTTCTTTAATTCATCAATCTGATGTCAACGAAGAAAAGGACATGGAAAGTTTTTGCAGAATCATTAGAATATTAAATGCACATGCAGCGTATTTATGTTGTGTGTTTAAATGCTTCTGTGTATATTGTTGTGTCTGGTAAACCTGAAAATCTTTGGCGGAGAGCCAGCATTGATAGACTGAGTATATCTGATAGCGCTGCAGGAGGGTTATATATCCCGGACCAGTCCAACACCATGGTACTTATCATGGTCAGGTGCAAGACCTGATTTCAGCTGGGTGGCGCCATAATGGTACAACTTTAAACTTTTAAATTTGAATGACCTCAAGCCAGAATTAATCTTAGTTAAATTGCTTATGGTTTATAGGCAGCATTGTGAACATGAAGGTAATCGTTGCTGCTGACTGTTTGGATGGAAGATTTGTCGGAATATTGTGGTTTTCTTTGACTTTGATTTTTTAGAAGAAATATGTTCTAATGATGTTTGAGTGAAGGAACGAATTTTTAACAAAACTTTACAGCAAAACCCAGCTGTTCACATACACGATATTTGCACATGCTTTTCAGCAATTTGATGCATGATCCTCATATAGTTCATCTGCATAAGGATTGCAGTTGGTTCCCCCAAGTTAGTGGAGAATTTCATCTTTGATGTAACCATATAGAGTGCTTTAAGTGGGTCTAAACTTTTTATGGGTAGTATATTTGAATGTTGGTTTGGTTTTACAATTCTGTGCCATAGTTAAATTAAGAAACTGCTGTTGTGATGTCTATGTAATGTAACATTTGTGTTGTAACGTTTTTGGGGCTATGTTGCAGACATCTAACGATGGTTTTGTTAACAATTATGCACCTGTAGTTTTAGTACAGAACTGTTTTGATAATGTTTCATATCTTTTTGATAGGTTATGATATCATGTTGATCTTGATGATGGATATGTATAGAGGTGCGAGTAGCTGTGTAAGAGCCGAAGATAAGAACGAGACTTTACATTATCTTGTTTTGCGTAGAGCATTAGGATTCTTTGGGGAGAATGTAATTAGTCCGTGCAGCCTGGCTACGGTAGATTTGACTCAAATGTTGCTATTTCCATGGGAACCTTACACCTGTCAGCTGATGGAGAATGTTAGGAGATGAACCAAACAAGCAAATTAGTTTCGCAGTTTTGCAACAGTTAGCACGTATCACAACTTTGATAGGTTATAGTTTCCGCACTAAAAGCGTAACCAGTTTGACTTCTCGTATGTTCCTGTGTCATTTTACACACGCCATAACTGTAGGCTGAACTTTCTGGAGATTTGCACTTTTAAATAAATGCATTATACAGAATTTGTTTACATCATGATGTGGAAATTTAGTCTGATTTGAATCAGTAGGTTAAAGTCTTGGCCTAGTCACATCTAATATCTGACAGTAGTATTTCAGTTTTTTGGATTGCTTGGTTGGTTTGTTGTTTAACACCTCACTCAGCAATATTCCAGGTATATGGAAGCTGTCTTTAGATAATCGAGTCTGGACCAGACAATCCAGTGATCAACAGCATGAGCATTGATTATGGATTGATTGGTCTGATAGGGTTTGATATACAGTCCTGACTTGTAACGATGATTTACGTCAAAAAGTTAGGTTTTAGTCCTTTGATTGCTTTTTTCTGTCAAAGAAATCTTTGTTGTTTGGAGTAAAGAAAAAACATGTCATTTTGTTTGAATTTCCAAATTTTCCATTTTTAACTTGGTCGAATCTGTAAACAAACCAAGAGAAATAAGGGCTTACACAGGTTACAATATCGGTACAAACACACACAGTTTGTGTTTTGATGTAAGAGTTTGCCCAAAGTACTTTTGTTGTGTAAAGGGTTCATATGTTTTCAATGCCATTTTGATTGCGTTGACTTTTGTCTTTGAAGGCAACAATATTAAGTCTTTTTATCAACGTGTATATGGAAATATATTCCAATCTAAATGTAATGCTCCACCATGGCTTGGCATGTTCAACCAATATGATATTTTACAACAAATGTTACATTTTGGGTGATAATTATAAAAAAGAAGGATTAAATTCAATAATCAATGCAATTTTCAACAATATTTAGGTGTAATGTTTGACAGGAATGAGTATAATATGTACAGACAAGTATTTGAATAAACTGTGCACAGTTCAAAAGTTAGTCGTGGAGTCTTTGAGGTTTTCTGTGATGTATGTGAATTGGTTAAAATTTAGTGCCATATCAGCATTATTTCAGGTAAATAATGTTCTATAGGACTTAAATTTCTTCAAATTTAGCATTTGGTCCATGACAGAGACCCTTTGACTTTCATGCACAATTTAAATGTGTAGGTTTCACATTCAGTTTGAGAAGGCTCGGTGCCCCTCTCGTGTACACCCTCAATGGTTACCTCTCAGGAGGGGGAAGGGCAGCATCTCCTGGATGTAGACAGACAGGGGTGAGAGTGAGGCGTCATTCACAGAGTTCCCCATGCTGTTCCACACATGGATGCCATGTTGTCTGCCTGTATAGTACTACAACAGTAAGTTGGTCAGCGCCGTTGGGGAGAGTTGTTTCAAGTCCGGATTACATAGGTGTGTTGGAGAAATTCTTTCATTGTCTGTGCCGTCTGTCCATGAGTTATCCATGTGATTTGAGTCACTGGACGTCTGAAGGATTCAATAACCAAGTTTCGTTTCTGTGAAGGTATTCTGACAGCTGAAGTTTTTATTGATTCCAAATTTGTGTCAAGTTTTAGTGGATTGTGTGTTGAAAAGTCATGTGATTATTTCTTGATTGGTCTGTAAACATTCTGATTGGAATAACCGCGTGGAACCAGTGTGAGGTCTGTGACTAGTTTTCATGTTATGGTGTATCACGTATCAGATTGTCTGTCTGTGATGGGTCGTACAGTTTTCTGATTCAACTGTCAGCGACCTCCATTTGGCAGCAAGTTTTGTTGTGCTGAGGAGGTCTGGGGTTCCTGATAATGATACAGGAAAGATTTCACTGTAGTCACAGACTTGACATGTAATTTACCATTGTGGAATCTTTGGTGAGCTTGGTCTAACTTATTGGAATAGTGCTGATCCTGTACTCAGTAGCATCGTGTTGGAATACCCTGATATGTCAAAGTTAGAACGTAAAAGGGATGTTAGAGTCCTTGAGGCTTTCTGCTATAACATCATTTGATCCCCTAAATCTGTTGTTGTTCACATTAAAACCTCTTGACTTTCGTGCTTATTTTGGGAAACTGTGAATGCCAAGTCTTCCAACTGTAAATTGATTTCATGAACTGACAAAATTAATTCTTTCAACTTAGAGCAATACTTTAATAATTTACATTAAACTAATTCTTGTAGTTGTAGTTATGGTTGCATTCTTTTTGAGATGTAGGATCAGATAGATGCTGAAGAGAACAACAAATATTCACTGATATCCATGAAATCCATCATATTTGATCCTGCAGTGAAAGATAGCTAAGGATTGTTAGTAAATACAATGTAAATCTTTTTTAATGGAACTGATGAAGAATATCTTTATCAGTCGAGATTTAAAAATGAATTTAAAATTTGAATCTGCTGGTTTTACCTACTGACTCGGTACCAAGTCGATTCCTTCCTCGCCTGGAATGTCTGATAACGCGGTGCCACTGATCTCATCAACACAAGTGGACCAGGCCAGATCTCTCACATGTGAATTTCTCCTCACTATCATCACTAGCAGATAAATGTGCTTTTTCATTATAGGGTTATATCCGGGTAGGTGCGTTTGTCTAGAGCTGTCATTTGCTGGGCAAAGTTGTGTTATGTATGCGTGCCAGATTCTCTTTTTGGCACAATTTTGGCGAAATTGATATGGACAATTCGGTTTTGTTTTGAGTAAAATGTAAACAAGTTTTTCATTGGCCTATTTAATGTATTGAAAAAAGGTTTGAAAGTATGACAAGGGGAGGTAGTCAAGTGGTTAAAGTGCACTCTCATCACTCCAAAGACCTGGGTTGATTCCCCACTTAAGCACAATGTCGGAAACCTATTTCAAAAACTTAAAAGGTGAAAATTTATGGATGTCAATTTCTTATTTTTGGAGACAAAATGATAAAGAAATTGTCATCCATTAATATTCTCTTTTAACAATTTCTTGTTTGGGAAGCGTCTTGATATTTTTGGAGGGGTGGTGGGGTAGCCCAGTGGTTATAGTGTTTGCTCGTCACACTCAAGACCTGGGTTTGATTCCCCACCTGAGTAGAATGCGTGAAGCCCATTTCTGGTGTCCCCCACACTGATAGTGCTGGAGGAAGTTGTGTAAAACTAAACTCACTCACTCACTAATATTGCTGGAAAACTGCTGAAAGCACCACAAAGCCACTCACTAGCTCACTCACATGAGTGGAAAAACTAGTACATGGTATAACATTGCATTACATACTCTGATAGTGCCTTATCTTATCCAGTTCAAAATGTCAACATTACACACTTGTCCAAATGAGCTTGGTCATGTTTTGTGTTTAGATAATGCACATGTGTGTTACTTCAAGATACTTTATTACCTTGGTGGTATATGTGAAGAGATTTATGGTCTGAGAAGTATTGCAGAAATACCACCGCCACCTGCAGCAGGTGATGAACATCACAGGTCTCGAGCACACCATCTCCCTGGTGGACCTCATCACAGGTGGGGTGATCTCATCTCAGTGCTGGACTTCATGAAGGGATGCTGTTAGGAGTGAGAGGTTTTTAGCTCTGGATGTTGATCTAGATGCGATCTGAGCGTCTTTGATTGTCTTGTCTGTGTTGGTCTAAAAAGCTTTTTCCTTCATGAAGGAGAGATAATTTCTTCAATTCTTTAGATTTGACTTCTGGTATCAAGTTATAGATCATTTACCTGCAAGTGGATTTCTTAAGCATGACAAATTTGTAGATTTGTTTTAACTATTATCTAAGGGCAAATTCACAAATCTCCTAAGTCATACTTTGAAGAATGTCCTTTTTTCATGTTGGAATATGTAGTGGGGAAGATATTAGTGATTGGACCATCTTCTGACATCTGTAGTTATGTTTGAACAGATATGGAAAATTAAACATGCTATTAAATATGTTACCCATATCCATTACAAAACCTTGCATTGGAGAACATGAGTATTTCAAGCATCATATAGAACCAGACTTCTCCAAAACACCTCAAGGAAGCTTCTTCAGCTGGGTCATGGAGATATCTGAGGACTAGGTGAAGCTGGCTGCCATCTTGTGAGTGATGGGGAAGGCTGGCTGGGCCAAGATGTCAAAGGGAATATGTTCAACCCTGACTACAAACTTAGGATTTCCCCCAAACCTTTCTGCAACTGGCAAACTAAATGCATAGCCATGTTTTTACATCTGGGTGCTGGCATTATCCAGATGGTCCCACCATATGTAATAGGTAATCAGTGTACAATTTGCCGATGTAGGTGTCTAGCTTGTTGGTGCGAGATGTTGGTTGAAAGGGTGTACCCAGTGCTGTGTGTTTACAGCCCAGGGTCAGTGTTTGATGGGGCAGGTTTAAATATGGAGTTTTAATTAGCCTTTGTTTGACGTTTGACAGCTGGCATTTGATAAAGGCAGGTTAGGTTTGGCTTGTTTACAGTACGCGCTTGATCTATTATTAATAGGTTGGTTTTGTCTGTGATGGTTTTGAAATAGTAGTCATCATTCACGGATACTCTGCTGTCAAAGTTAGTTCATGTCCTGGTCAAGGAAAGGATTTGTTTCTTTGAACTAAAGAATTTCTGAGAAGTTTTGTCAAATATAGTTCCTTTTGGTAAAGGAAAGGATTTGTTTCTTCGAACTGAAGCAATTTCTGAGAAGTTTTTTCAGATATAGTTCCTTTTGGTGAAGGAAAGGATTTGTTTCTTTGAACTGAAGGAATTCTGAGAAGTTTTGTCAAATATAGTTTCTCAAGGAATGGGTTGGTATTTTAAAAGGAATGGATTCAAAATGTTCATGTGATTTTGTATCTTTTTCAACAGGAGTCTAAACAAGTTGTGAAGAAAATATTACAAGGATTAAGCACATCGGGATATACAAACAACAGTTAAGACTGACATGTCATATGGTATATTCTCTTACTTGTGGATATTGACAGTGATGTGATGAAGGACATTGTGTTATATGCCATGTGAAATACTCTAACATTCAATGAGGACAAGACAAGAACCCTGGTATTTTTGTCTGGGTATTTCCTAAACTGACTGGACAATGATTATCATTGACAAGCCAACATCCAAGACTGTTGCTCGGATTAAGGCCAAGTTTGAGTGTACAAAATTTGCTGTTTTCACGTGAGTATTAATAGATTATGTGTGTCATATGTCTTGCATGTTATGTGATAAAGAATGCAGTGGATATCTGTGATAACAATTGGATATCCACGGATATCTATTGATGTGGGGGGTTGAAACTAATCTGATTAGTGACATGGAATATTACATTCATGAAAATCAAGAGATTTGTGATGGAGAGCAAGAAATTCTTCATGGAAATACACAGTCCAAGTCCTTGGTCAAAAGACCTTGTCATGCTTTTGAAGAAAAGTACATGTCCTGCCTCAAGCCAATCTGCAATATCCAATATCAGAGTTGTGATATTTGCTTTTGTCATTTGGATGGGTTGTAGCGCAACAGATAAACCTAAATCATTTTTTGCTGTCAAACATGTTTGTCATTTATTAGTAATAAACTGAAAATGATTTGAAATATTGAACCAAATTGAATCATCAATGAGTCAGAAATCAATATTTGCTTGTGTTCAGTCCAGTATTTCTCTATCTGGACTGTGAGTTGTCAGAGGGCTATGTTCTGTAACTGGGTAGGAGACAGGATGTGTACAGATAATTACTTGATGCCGCAATCTGCCCATAATGTCTGACAGCTAATTACCATGCTATGGAGGAACAAGCTGAGTATCATTGAACCTAGCATAAAACTCAGCCTTCAGGATGTCGAAGAAGGGATGCTATGGCTACTGTATCAGAAGTGGCATGGTGATGCTGAAGGTCTGATGATACAATAGGGACGTCATGTCTAATGTTTGGAAGGAACATTATGTCTAAAGCTAAAGAAAGGACATTATGTCAGTTGTTCAAGAAGGAACAT
>VKKT01000353.1:28185-49089 GCA_008038995.1 Haliotis laevigata
CAGGGACCAACAAGTGCCATATTTTTACGCCTTTTGGTATGATGCAATCGGGGATCGAACCCACGACCTTCCACTATCCGGGCGGATGCTCTAACCACTACACCACGGAGGCGGTCCCTTTCTCACTAGGAAAACATAGAATAAGGCGATGTGATATATAATATGAGTCTGTTCAGAGGTGGATTGTGACACAGTTAACTCATAAATTGTAAATGAGCCTTAATCCTTGCATAGTGAGTTTAGTTTTACGCCGCATTCAGCAATATTCCAGCTATATGGCGTCAGTCTGTAAATAATCGAGTCTGGAACAGCCAATCCAGTGATCAACAGCATGASCATCGATCTGCGCTGGGAATGATGACATGTGTCAACCAAACCATCAGCCCAACCTTCCGATCCCGTTAGTCGCCTCTTACGACAAGCATGGGTTACAGAGGTTCATTCAAGCTTATATACAAGGTTATATAGATCAACGTTCTCTGTTGCTACTTGGCAGATAATGTGAGTGAGTTTTGTTCTAAGCCGCTTTTAGCAGTATTCCAGCAATATCACGGCGAGGGCACCAGAAATGGGCATTACACATTGTACCCATGTGGGGAATCGAGCCCGGGTTTTCGCCGTGACGAGCGAACGCTGTAACCACTAGGCTACCCCACCGCCCCGGAAGATTATTTAACAGCAGTATTACTTTTTCTTTCAAACAGCTGTTTTTACATAGAATCTTGCAATATGACAATAAACGAGATATGAAATCTCCTATATTTCATATGTTGGAATTATCAGCTTAATATAGTATCCAGGAAGAAATGAAACAATATGTAGTATGTTCTAAATCTTTATGTAATTTGACTGTATAATATACATATACATTTGTAATCTTCAAACTGTGGAGGAAATAAAGAATATCTATCTATCTATGCATCCGCTGCACGCAAGTTGAGGTCGGTCTCTGAGAAACAACTATCTTACCTGAAGTATGACTTGATGTCGGATGTGCGGGGTAATCGAGGATGGTTAGACAGGAAGTAGCTGATGAGAACAAACAAGGAACACAGGTTGTGGACGCCCCCTAGCGTCCATAACGTTATCTGGTACTGGTCCTCTCGTATACCTTCAATGCGAGGCTTGGGACTGAAACAGGGCATGTTGAATACGTGAGACGCTTGCATAGACGTTTTCGTATGTTTACCCTGACGTTAGTGTTTATCTAGAATGCAGCTGTAAAAGCCTGCATTACTTGCCATACAATAGTAACAGAACACTGTTCGTACCCTTGCACTGTTTATATCTGGTTGTGAAAAGGGCTTTTTCGAAATGCTGAAAACTCGAATTCGTTTCCCTGAACAAAGTTCTTCTTATCACTAGCCTTTATATGGTGCGATGAGATAGGTGTATAAGATATAAACTCCTTTTCCCTCATGAACGTATGTATGAATATAACCCAAAGAAACTAAGCACCGGCCTATGTTACCAAGACCTATGGGTGCATTGGTCACCTACTCGTAGATTCCAGGACAGAGTGTTGTAGCGTTCTCAGGATTGTCATTCAGGATTTTCCCACAATCCTCCATAGACGACTTGGCATTCCACGTGACCAACATGAGGATGTTGATGGCGATGCTCAGAATGATAGCACCATAGTTCCACAGCAACCTGATGAAGATGGAAAAATGGTATCAAATGTGACCTGACAAAACAGACCTAACAGATGCATAATTCTTCACAGGGGCGTGTCTCGATTAGAAAGACAGATACAAAACTCTTTATATAGTAATAGGGTTGGGTCTATACACCTATATATGTCTTTCTAACGCTGCTTCTAAACGAGACATGCCCCTGTGCAACTGTCGACACATACCGATGTCTGTGGAGATATCCCCCGTAGAGTTGGATTATGTTTCGTCACTATGTTTTGGATGGAATCGTCAAACGCTTGTATCACGTGTATTCAGAGGTGAGGTGAAATGGGGTTTAACGTCGTACTTGTGAATATTTCGCTCATACGACGACGTGCATGCGTGTGTATGTGTGACTGCTTGTACTGGCCCAAAAATAAGTATAGTGCTAACTCACCGACATACCATGCCGCAGTTCAGCATGAATACCCCACTCAGACACATTATACTGACTCCGAACCGATTAGTACTTGCTGCACCCATTAATGCCGAGCGCCAGACAGGGACCAACAAGTACCATATTTTAAAGTCCTTTGGTATGACGCGGCCCGGGATCGAACCCGCGACCTTCCGCTCTCCCGGCGGACGCTCTAACCACTACACCACGGAGAGGAAAGCAAGTAACCAAACGATACATGGCCATGGTAAATGTCTAGGTGTTGTAATAGAAGAACCATTAAGTCTTGTATGCATTTCATTGGATGTTATTCATAAGGTCTGTGATGACACAGCTGTTCCTGAACTGACTATTTTTAACATTTATCTTGCCTTATGTGCAACAGAATGATGTCACAGTATTGTACTAACCAGCCCTTCGTGAACATCTTCGCTATTGGGTTGTTCAAAATCTTCCTTTGATAGGAGATATCACCCATGATATCACGGGTCCAGTTCATAAGGTCCCGGATCTTGTTGCTAGGCGACGACCTGTCCACATTCCATTTCAGTTTCTCCTTCACCTCTTCTCTGAGCACACTCTGCAAACAAAGGCAGGTTACAACAGCACTGTAGCCACATATAGATGTCTTAATCTCTTAGAATACGGAAGCTCCTAGAGCAGGAGAAATGGGCTTAACACATTGTGTCCATGTGGAGAATCGAACCCGGGTCTTCGGTGTGACGATCGAACCCCTTAACCACTAGGCTACCCCACCGCCCCTTAAACGGACGACTTGATAAATTGAATACTGGCTCAGGTTGTGGACGATACATAACAGCCATTGTAGGTTTTAATAGGACAGACTAATTTCAGATAGAAATGCGTCTTCATCTGATGTCAGTATACTTCCAGAATAATCACATACCTTGTTCTTGACCCTGAAGTTGACCTTCTGGAGGACATCGTCCTTGACTATCTCAATGGAGAGGGAGTTTTTCTTATAGTAGTCAAACGCTCGTTGGTTTTCAGGACTGAGGTTGAGGGCTGAAATACATAGGGAATTACCTTGATGAATGAATAGGAATCAGAAGGTTAGGTCAGTCAACACATTCGAAGTTATATCACTGCCCTAACATTACTGAACACAGATTAGACTACAAAGTGATTGATAGAGTGAAGCCGAAGTTCTGTATCCCACTTACCGTCAGCTAGATGGCTGTCGATGTCCATCATGCGGGCGAGAATCATGTAGAAGCTGAAGCCGACTTCCATTACAGTCTCACGAAGAGCGTTCCTCTTCTTTCCTTTCTGTAACAATGAAACACAGCAACTTGAGTATATTCGTCCTTGTAACCACTGTTCGTGCGTGCATGCGTGCGTGCGTGCGTGCATGCGTGCATGCGTGCATGCTTGCACCGCTCCGTGATACAATGGTTAATGCGTCTTAGATCATCGGAAGCGTTTTCTCAAATGAGGTTAAATGATGGTACTAAGTGTTACCCTGCCTTGTGCTCGGTATCAGGATATAAAACAAGCACTGATATCATAAGGTAGTAGAATAATGACATACCACGACGCCCTGAAGCAGACTTCCACCAAAGGCTGCGATGGACTTAGCTGACTGAAGGTAGCTGCCATTTTCGTTGAGACGAACCAGTCCCTCCAGCTTGGGCTTCTCTGATTGGTGCATTTCATAACAGACCGTCATGCATCTGTATGCGGCTTCCTTGTCAAGTGCATCCTTCACTTCCTGGTAACATAACAAATCATTATATTATATCAGCACATACTGGTTCAATAAAGGTAATGAAGTTTGTAGTACAAACAAGCATTCATTCAAATAGAGCGTATTTTACAACATGCAACACATTCATCGTTTACTACATGTTATTTCAACGAAGATCGTCATTTGTTTCCTTACCTTTGCCACCTGCGATGCTCCAGGGCCGTTCTCCTCTATGAGCGAGATGATGAGGGAGGCGATGGTCTGCTGCAGCTCTATCACCTGCAATCAAAGCAGACATGGATGTAACGTGACAGTGACAGCCTGCATAACACACTGGGACGGTCAATTTCTCTAATATTTTTCATGCTATTTTATTTCTTCTGTAGTCAGGAATACATAGCGTAAAATAAACAAACTTTTGTCATCGTTTCTTATAAAAAAATCGGCGACCTTTCGGAATCGTTGAAAAATACACATTCAAAATTCCACAGGGATCAGGTTTGATTCTATCGCTTACGTAACTGTGGATTCTTTCTCCTTGACCATTATCTTACCTTTTCTATCGGGCAGTCCGCGATTTCACCGGCCCTGAGGATGAAGTTGATGTAGTCGATGACTTTTTTGTCGTAGATGACGCTACGGTTCTCCTGATTGCCCTGAAGAAAGAAATTGCCAAATTAGTGACAAACCATATCCTTTGACTATCACATTCAAAAGGTGTTTAAAACGACATTGGGAATATTTTTGGGACAAGTAAAGCATGTTCTGTACTGTTACAATAAATCTAAATCTCACCGAACAGAACTCGTTGAGAGAGCTGAAAAGTTGTATGACCAGGTCGATGGTCTTGTTGTTGATGGTGGTGTAGACGACGTTGAGGAACTGGGTCGTCTCGCCGACGATGTTGAAGGACTTAACGTTGTCCGGCTGCTCTCGAAGGTAGTTCTGTAAACGCACAATATGAAAATGTTTGAGAAGGGGTTTTTGAAATCATTATTCGATAGTAATTGAGGACGATTGCCCAAGCAACAATCTCCTCCTAAACGAACGTAAAGGCAAGAACTGGTTACCATCGTAGGTGTATTCCCGAACATGTTCCCACACCCCCACCTCCCAAACGACCTGGTTCCACAGTCTGACTGTAAAACACCGTCTTGCCCATTGTAACGTCATGTTTCCACATGAACACATCCTCCCTCCTGATATCATCTGTACTTCAGCCTGATGTCAACTGTACCCACATGTTCTCCCACCTGCACCGCATCATGACGTCACTGTCCACCCCCCTCTATACCTGTACACACCTGTAGGCCAGTGTTCTGCCCATCACATATGCGGGCCAGCACCTTCAGGACAAGCTCAATGTAGCCCTCATCCTTGTACTCCAGGATCTCCCGAACTCCTTCATCCATGGCAGCAACTAGCTCCTCCTCAGGCCTGCTTTCTCCGCTCTATATTCAACCGAACACACTTCCGTGTTAACATGGAAGTATTGCTATAAAGCATCGAATCATGTGGATCTTTGATAGTTGTGTTTGATGTATAATAGATGCATGTAACATCAAATTACTGAATGTTTGAACCTTGCACAATGCAATTAGAAGCGACAAAAACCCTTTCCACATTCATACGAAATCTCTGCTAAAAGCAAGTTGTACAATTGTGACTATCATTAGCAGATATTTGTTTCAGCACTATCAAATCCATTTTGGAATCATTAACGTAAGCTGGAAGTCTCTTCTTTAAAGGTTCATTACACGACCAAAGATAACACGCATCTGTTGAGAACGGCTAAAGGCCCATCTTCTGAAAACATTTTCTTCGGATTTTTCGTAACCTTAAATAAGCGTCAGTTCTCACAAATTACTTTTCTAAAATTTACGATTTGTGGTATATTTTTTGCAAAAATAATTATTATAGTAATTTAAAAAAGTAAAACAAAATGATTAATTCGGTCCTGAGTCTATTAGTGTTATAAACATGCTGTGGTGAGTACCCTCAAAGCATTAGGTTAGTAGTTCTATATAACAATGAATGAACAAAGATCAATAAGATTAAATTTCAAGAATATTCGCTGAAATGTAAACTGTCCAGTATATGTGTATATGCATATGAAGCTTGTCCCAGCAAGTATCTCCCTATTCAAGCATCTACACAATACATATGCAATTGTACTTGCTTGGGCTCCATGTATCCGCATTCCGCCGACCACCATGCTTTATGCGCGCACCAAGCAGATGTCATGTCAAGTTGGGATACATTTAGCAAACAAAACGTTTTCAGGGAATACTTTCCTCTCGCAGCTGAGCATGATCGCGCATGCAACACTGGGCTCGTTGCTTTATTGTTAAATTACTAGTCCATGACAAATGAAGCATGAATGAGAAGACCAGTTCTTTTTGTGTGTGGCCATCATAGAACCAGAAACGCAATAAAATGACTCGTCGATAATTTTACACTTCCATCTATACAAGGTAGTTCGTATGAAGATCTAGTTTACAGCTGCTAAGAATCTTTTTTGAACACCACACTCCGCTATATTCCAGCTGTCTGTACAAATCGAATTTGGACCATCCAACTCGTGAAGGATATGAAGAATAACGATCCACGCCGTTAGAGTATGACACATAATTTTCAAGGTCACGATCTGAAAACCCCAAGGTTTCTGGGTGGAACCGATCACACAAAATAATCAAATATGCTGGCAAATTCTTGAAATGTGTGTTCCTGTCTACAATACCACAGATTTTACATATTTATAGGCTTTACTTTCATGATGGCATTTCTGTCTTTAATATGAAAAAAACCCAAGTGGTCCTATATCCGTGCATGCTTTTAAGAAGAGCTTCCACTAAAAAGTGTATGTGGTGTATCATTTGTGAAGAAAGATGTTGTGACGCCATCCATGCATATTTTGACGAAAGGGTTCCACAAAACACTTTTTCTTACTGTAGAAGAGTTCGGTACACCACAAAGACAAAGTAAACGCAACATGCAGTGATCCTTTGTTGTAGCAGAACCGAAACAAAGAAACGGCAAATCCAGAACCCAGAGTTCACAAGACGTGGTTCTGTGTGACATCCACAATGCACTGGGTGCACACAATACATCACTTTATAAACAAGGAAACAAAATACATCACTTCATAAACAAGGAACAAAACAAGTTCGATACAAGACGATACAAGTATGAAATGCGATGTTAAAAGCGCATAGCATCATTTCAGCATTGATTTCATTAATGATAAACATACCGCTTCTCAAAGCATGCCGAATATTGAGCGAAATGCATGAAAACCACGTGATATCATGCACATCTATTTCCGGGTTATGCAGGCAAAATTCATTGCATTCTTCTGTCAGGCATTCACACCTTAGGCTCAGGGCGTGCACATGCACAGGCAATGCACGTGCTTACCTCGACCTTGACATCAGCGAGCTCAATGTCAGAGTGGTCACTCATCAGCGCTTCGTTGTCCTTCGGGATGCCATTTAGGAGCTCACTTCCGGGTTTGGATTTAGGTTTTTTCTTCTCACTACTTTTACGTCGCCATGTTCTTTTTCGCTTAAGTCGACCGTCGTCCGGGGGTTCGACAGCTCGACACAAAGCTCGCTTTAAAACGAGGCAAGTGGTGTTAGTTATCAGAGATTATGTGATTCATTGGGGTGACGTGTTTCTCGCCAGTCAGCATAATTACAGCTACATTATAGACACACGCACTAAGCCTTGACCAGACAAACCAAAGCCAGAGTCGACCAACACCATCAAAGTCAGCTGAGAGAGCTTCCCAGCAGGCGAGTGGGTGCGTAAATGACGTTTATGCCGCAGTCAGCAGTATTCCAGCTACAGCAAGCACTTTTGGACCAGACAAACCTGTGACCGAAGGCACAGGCATCGATCCATGCTGCTCGGGTACGATGGCACGTTAACAACCAAAGTTCCGATCTTCATTTAAGTCGGCTCTTACGCAAGTTAGGTCTATTCTGACCCAAACCCTCAAAGAGGTCGAACCTGGTTGTCTACCCAGGCATGAAAACTACTTCAGGTGTTGATGCTGAGCAGTGCCCCGTATAGTTTCTCACGACACGTAATGATACAGGACTCCTACTCTGACACGCTTTCCACAAGACGAACACACGAAAAAGAAGAAGATTACCCAAAGTGAAGATAGATATCGTACATGACAGATGCAACTGGACAAAGCAGTCAGTGGATGAAGAGAGAGCACACAAGGGTACATCGGATATAAAGATAAGAGGCGCCGGGAAAGTGATGAGTTCACAGTAGATGACATAAAACAGCAGTGATTTTGCGTTCTGAAGAACAATGGCAGCGGATGTGTTTTGCGACAGATAGTGACGTGTGCAGTGTGCGACAGCAGACATTTTGCGCTGTAACGGATACAGTGTTTGGCACGATGATGAAAATTGATGTAAATTGATGTCAAGATGGGACAAGCGAAAGTAAGCACGGTCTGATGTTGATTTTAAGAGTTCATCTACACTGGAATCAATGGTGCTTGTTCTGAAAGATGACGTGTTACTACAAGTGCAACGCCGAACACTGTTAGACGTCGTGACCTACAAACAATTGAAAAACTAAGCAGTGCTCGTGTTAGATAGTGATTTTTTTCAGAAGGTATTAGGTTACACACAAAAAGTAACATTTGAGCAAAGTCAAAGTGCAATTCTAACATACAAATTCAGTAGATACATATGTGCTCTTCTACTGCTAGGTGTTTCATAAACTAGAATGGTGATATGATGTTCTGGGTACAAAGTTCTATCTACGACAATTCTACGTTCAGTGAAATCCAAGTGACAAGAGAGCACATGTACTAATCCCATACAGACTTAATCAACCGGGGTCTCAGTGACCTCTTAGTGAATGTATTCGTAAACCTAACCTTCTAGCCTCTATAAGCGCGCCCTCTAACGGACATACGGTCTTACCCAGCCGCTCAGTGTCTCCATGCGCATCTTCTGTTCATGGAGCTGGATTTGCTGAAAATGAATGATAAAGGTTAGGTTGAAATACACAATGGCTAGATAGTATAGAAATTTTCCTTGTCAAATTCCTATCCTCTCGTCCAAGGCTGAAAAAGAACCCCAAATTGCCCCAAAATTGTCTGACGTCTCCTTCTCTTGGTAGTGAATGAGCATGGTTTTGTGCCACTTTTAGCAATATCACGGGCGGGGGACACCAGAAATGAGCTTCAGACAAAGTACTCAATACTGCCCATGTGGGGAATCGAACGAGGGTCTTTAGCGTGACGAGCGGACGCTTTAACCATTAGGCTACCCCACCCCCCTTACTTGGTGATGAGATAGAAGCTGAGCCAATGGTTTGATTTCCAGATGGGGTTTTCGATCATGATCTGACACATGTAACTAATATAAGTAAATGCACCGTAAAGCATTGCTACATCATCACACTGAGTTAGAATTCTTTATGATACATCCATTTCTGTAAATGAGACTAGTGAGATATTTTACGAATGCTTCGAGTCCTGTCTAAAGTTGAACACAATAGTTAAAGAATGTATTTTAGGTCAACGATACACAAGGTATCTGAGTGTTAGACGTAGTGTACCTGCAAAGCCTTTCGTCCCACTGTGAGCGACGTGTTGTAGTTGGTCATGTTGCTGAGTGCTTCCTTCACTCGACTCTCGTGTTGAGCTAGCAGTGAACGCCTGGAAACACAGCCAAGCCATTATATACACTGTCCAATTGGATATACAAAGTGTGGACAAAAGGGTGGTTTTCTAAAGCAAAGTATGCAAAAAAACTAAATCTTAGCAGAAAATGAAATGGTTGAGCATATAGTTTCAGGCGAATGCACTTGAATTTGTACAAGGTGAAGTCTAAAACGAGCATTTGTCAGAAGAAAATACAGCTGAAACGGAATAAAAAGATGATCAATTGAAACACATGTCTACAGTGGTGCTGGGAAAGAGGAATAATCCGGTGGATGCAGAAGAAAATACTAGGAACAACACAAACACTGAAATTACTGAAAATATATCACCGCACATGTTACTAAAAGTACGTGCTTGTCCTGTAGGTCCAGTACGCATTTGGATCTATGTTACGCTCACATGGTGAACGAGGTATGGTCTAATGTTGCCTCGGAGTTGACCGGAGTATACTTGTTGTTTTTACCTCATCGGTAACGGTAAGTGTTAACAGCTTATGCTAAAAAGGTCTAAATACACATAAGATCTTTCTGAAAATGCAAAGGAAAAATGAAAATCTTCGCAATAAGCAATATCACGGCAGGGGACACCAGAAATGTGCTTCACACATTGTACCCATGTGGGCAGTCGAACCCGGGTGTTCGGCGTGACGAGCGAACACTTTAACCGTCTGGCTACCTCACCCCATATATATATACTTATTATTAAGAGTTAAAGAGATTAGCTTCTAGGCTTTCATTTGGACATTCATCCAAAATGTAATCATTATTGTGTTGAGTCTTTTCTAACCTAAAGTTCTAATTCATTAAGGGCTAAGGTTACTTGGTTGGGTCTAGGACATCTACTCTAGATTTTTCACGCAAACGCATGGATGTCAAATATCTTTTTGTACCATATCTGACAAAGCAAAGAACTAAAATGATTTGTCAAAGTGATGTGCATACTACCTGATATACACCGGTGTTTCCAAGTTATATATCAAGTTGGTTGTTGTATATCACGTTTGTCAGATAAGGTTACCAAACTCTGTACTGTACATTTCCATACCGTGCAGAAAGCCTAACTAACTGAAAATGAAAACTGAGATCTTACAAACCTACAGTGCACGCAACCACAATAAAGAACCGTGAAATAAACCATACCAGTGCTACTCCGCGAAGTATATGGCATTGCAATAATAAAGTGCCTTGAAAAATACATTCAGCAAAATACATCTAGAGAAGGAGAGGGGATAAATGTTGTTGTTTTTAAATATGGAGTTCCGTTTTCTTTTGAACTTTGACAAACCAAGAAACCGAACAGTACAGTGTTTGAACAGTGCACCATGCATTCCATCAGTATCAGCCTTATTATTGGAGGAGCCCCAAACGACGTATTTACGAGGCGACTACTGCTTGATGAAGACGCGAGACACGTTACTGACAAAATAAGAATCAGGACGAATTTGAAATTCGTGACCCGAACCAGTGCATCCTGGCACCAATAAGGGAGACAACCACACAAACTCAGTTTTTTCCGTCGCACCGAGTCTTAATGTCGGCGTTCTACAAACAAGGTATGATATGACTACATTGAAGTAAAGGGGCAACACGTAACGGGTGGACACCTTGTGTGCGAGTACGTCCACAAAGTACATCCCATGCAGTATATTCAACTGAACATGCAAACATGAATGCCGACGTTGTTCTGACGTAGTTTCCAGTGTCGTTGATGAGTTAGTTACTACAACACTACAAGCCTAACCTCACACCGTCGCCAACAGTGTCACAAACGACTACATGCCAAACAAATTACCCTGCTCCTTTCCGTCGACTCTTTTTCAGCAACAAATATCTAAAGAAGAGAAACACGACGTCATTCTGACAGTGCCTTCACCCACGACAATTAGGGGTCGCAAGAGGCTGCGGAGGGTGGTTGCTATCAAATAGGGGGAGGCAGGACTGGAAAGTCGATCATAGTTTTGGGGTACCGGTGTTGGACTAATCAATATGCAAGTGAAAAGTTTCATTGATCAATAAGTGGATAAGTAATAAGTGACGATAATAATAAATACACGGATTACACATGATTTTAAAAGTTGTGAACTTCAACCTATCAGGACTCATTGGGAAGTTTGGGTGAGTTTGATGACCTGGCAGCAAACAGGAACACACAAACTGCTTCCAGTTCCAACTTTCATTGTATGTTTTTATTGGTGAATGAATACGATCGCACCTTCTTTCATAGTCTGTCTCACAGTCCCTGAACCACATTATTGTCCCCACTGCCAGGCTCTCTCTGCAGTGCTACAGCCGTAAATAAAGCAAGTCTAGATTTCCTCAGGTTCTGAAATTCTGGTCTCCCTGGGGCTCCTTTTCAATTTAGATGGTGTTGGTTGTTACTATCAAAATTATATATATTCAATGACTAAGTTCTTTTGAAACCTAAAGTGAATACTATTCAGCAACGCAAACGAGCAAGAATTGTGAATCATCTTCGAACAATAATCGATCGTCGTTTACTTGGTCTTACATCTTAGAATAAGGACAAGGGACGACAATGGTTTTTAGTAGTTGGGTCCGGCTGCCTACTCCTGGTATGTTTCATGTATGGTCCTCCCATGTCACCAATAGTTGGGCAGACAGAACACAAAACAGTTGCCCGACATTCTACCCTTGCTTCCATCACTATGGACAAACATTGCCTTCCCTGAATGTCTACAGTATGTTCCATCCAGGTATTTCCGACCTTCCACCAACCCTTCCACAGCCTTGGTTATTACAAAAGACACTTCCACTCTTATTAATATCACACGGTTAAATACAGGACTGTAAGATGGCCATTATTGTGTGACGGTGCCCCAAATGTTAGAACAAACAAGGGCAGACAACTCACTTCTCCTTGATAGAGTTGGTAGAGATCTGCATCCGGTCTCTTACGGCCATGAAGAACACCTCCTCGCGGGTTGACAGGAAGTACTCCAACATCGATTTCTACAATACATACAATCTCATACAAAACGGAAACGTCAAAGGTTCTCCTGATGTCACAGTTGGTGTCCTCACGGAAAATAATATTTCAAGTCGATGTCATAGTCAGAATCTCTGTTGACGTTATACTCAATCTATGTCAGTACGAGTCCAAAGCCAAGGACGCGTTCTGATACATTTATATGGTGCATTTTAGTCTGACGTTAATGGTTAAAACGGGCAATTTGGAACCACATAAACACAGTTATGCAACTGACCCACGTATGGTAAAGGGTTTGGGGACAAAGGAAAGTGTTGTGTATTGACGTTATAACTTGCGTGGCGTTTGCGCAAACCCAGTAAGTGACAGTCCGTCATGACTTGCGCCCCTGGGCGAACTCTCATTACTGTAAAGTTAGAAAAGCAGTTTTAAAACCGCCATTGAAGTTGTGTTGCGTTTCGCCGGTCAGACAAGTCATGGAACAAATGTAACAAAAAGAACCAGCAGAAAATATCATCGGTTACAACTATTGCGGAAATTACGTCATCACAAGTTCTGTACATAAGAGATCCTTGATCATGTCAGCAGTCTGGCAGAGGAACAATGTAGATGTATGTATACCGATGTAGTGCAATGTATACACACCTGCACGTCTCTGTTGGCGTTGAAGAGCATGATGCATATGAACGCGAGGACCTCTCGGGCAATCTCGTCGTTTCTCCTGGCGAGGTGAGGTAGCACCTTCACAATCACATCCTGTTGGTTGATGACGATCTGCAGGTCCCGTATGTGGTTCAGCTGCCTAGAGCGCGCGGTGAAAAATGATAACATCTTATGACGTGGAATACAAACAGCAGATTGTCTTCTTGTTAATTCGACAGTGTTTGGTATGTTCTAGCTATATCACGACCTGTACATGAAGACTGATCCCCGAACATCATGAGTTGGGAGGACAGATAGTCTTAATATTGCGACATGATATATTCTATCTTTCTCGATTTGAAGTAGATACTGCACAGTAAGCTTGCTTAAGAAACACATTGTCACAGAATACAGGAATACAAAGAAGAATACTAAAATATTGTAAATACTTCTTGATCTTGGCTTCGCTGGTCCGGATGTCCCAGTCATCAGGGAGCTTCCGCTCTTCGTTGTGGATGATTGCTCGGAGAAGCTGGAGGCACCGGACGTCTAGTTCCCAGTGGGTTGGGACATTCGGGTTGGCCTGTTTGGCTCGGATAGCCGAGATTCTGAATCAGACAGTTGGGCCTCATAACATGACATATGATGGTATAACACACTCGACCCTTTAGCTGTACACTGTGGACTGTACTTAGTTTTACAGCAGATTTTACAATTACTTAAACTATTTAGCATGAATGAATTTAATTTAATAAATATTCCATGTTAAATATACTCACGATAATTGTTCTATCAGTTTGAAGGCAGGGGCGTAACGCTTGGCTATTTTCTTCTCCCCGCTGTTGACGAAGCACTTCACCAGATGCTGGAACTCTTCGCCTAGTGGAAGTTCTTCGTTGTCGCCAACTATCGTGTACTCTGTAGGAGGGAATATGCTGTTACCTCACAGTACAGAATTACAGATGGCGTATACAAAGTATGTAATAACTATAATTCATTATAATTCTGCATTATACTTTTGATTTGTATAGCATTGTTTAACGAATTTTCCCATTCACTTTTCCATATCCATGTATCCTTGTTAAACTGTCTTGGTGGCGTGACGAGCGTTAGGGTACTCACCCCTCTTGTTTTTCTTGTACTTGAGCTGTGCACTGACGGTGTTGTGGCCGCTGTGCACGACGCTGCAGTTCTTTGTAAACGTATGGAACTTGGCGTTCAGCTCCAACTCGGAAGCATAGTACTCCATGTTACCCTTAAACATTGATTCAGTAACAGCTACAGGATTTTTGTAATGACATAGCTGATCAACTATCATTTACATCATTTTACAGATTTCAGAATGTTTATAAACATGTGCTGTATGTCTAACATACAGTAGGTGGAACGGCTTCGTTTTGTATGCTGTTCGTTGTGAACCCGGGGTGTAGCGGGACCTGTCAACGTTGTAATTACGAGCCTTCTGTTCATTATTCTGTCGACCATCACACGTACCCTTCGTACTGCACTAGTGTTGTTCTCGAACCTCATCTCGCCTGTCAGCTTCTCCAGCACATTCACCAACACCTGCACCAACATATAACCGCAACATGACCATCTGTGACAAATAGGAGCTCAGGCCAAGACCATTATCAACCGTGATAAACTGTTTCATTGGGGCATTTTCGGCGGTAGCCGTTTTCCGCCAATGAGGACATTTCCTTCAATGCATCATTAAAGCCTACCGTCTTTGAGCTGTTGGACACGGATACGATGGTGGTGACGCAGGTGACCATGTTCTTCATCTGATGCGGGCAGGTGATGTGGGAACCGAGGACGTCGCACAGAGCCTGAGAACACACGACGTTAGATGTAGATGACGTCGTTAATCTGCTTGTCATACAACTGAATTATTTTCCCGTCTTAAAGTTTAATATCAAGAGAAAAATAAAAACTACCCATGCCTGGGTGCATATACTCACAGTGAGGGCGTTAGCAAGGCTCTCTGTGGTGAACACCTCATTAGGGTACACGTCTTTGTCCGGGAGGTAGAACACTGTGTAGAAGATCTGGAACACACAAGGGTTGGTCAAAATAAATTCAAACATGCTCCGAGTTTTTTCGATGTCATGATATGCCACAGTAGTCTGCAAAGCATTGTCACAGAATTTCAAGCAGTCTCCGAAGACAATTCGTTTGATTTCATGAGGAGTTTAGTACACAATAAGCTGTACATGAGATGAATGTTATACTTACATGGAGGAACGGCATGACTGCGTCCAGGATGTAGAAGAGACTGCCGTGCATGACGGCACGGGTGTCGTGCCCCTCGGCCACACAGCTGCAACAAAAACAAATACAATTGATGAGGATGTTTATAAAAATCACACGTGCCATCATCATTATTACTGGTTCATTGCGTGACCATCCCCTTAGACACAATATGTTTACTTAAATATTGCAAGAGCTGGAATAATTACAAAGAGTGTACAACGAATGTAGCTAAGTTAACTATTTATGGATCCTGTATGGTACCTCTTTGGGGGCTGAGACTTGAGGAGCTGTGATATTCTGTCTGGGTGGTGCGAGAAGTAGTCGATCAGCTGATTGATCTCTCCGCTCGCTGACGTAATAAACTCCCACATGTCCCTGCAACGCACAATGATAATAATTAGGGTAATAATAATCATGTGGTTGTGCTCAAAACTGACTGTGGGAGAGGAATGACCTATTCCTCAGGGGAGAGGAATGACCTATTCCTCAGGGGTATCTGTTTTGACCATGTCCAATAGCTTGGGGTGAGAAAATATCGGAATCGAGCACAAAATCGAAAAGTAAACTATAAGTTTTTTTAAATATGCCTGAAACAATTTTATCGGCAGCCAGGTCATGTATTATAATTGTATTTCAACAAGACTTAATATAGAGTATTTTGTATTCCTTAAATTTAAAGGCCTCACTTGTCATGCTGTAAGTCTGCCGCGCCGCTCTCCACCAAGTTGCTGGTTGTCTTCATGTACACCCACAGCATGAACTTGATGAACGGCTTCTTGAGGTTGGTGTCGATGTGGGGGTGGTTCATCACCCACAGCAGCTCCTCCACCGGCAGGATTGTCTGGCACAGGGACTCGATGAACTTGTTCTCACCCTGCATGGTCAGAGACGGAGAGAGTGAATAGTGGTCGAAGGTGTTGCTAATAATAATTATCATCATCGAGACCACTATTAAAGCATCGAAAACATTGGAATCTAACACAACTTTTAAAACGAATGCTGTAACTTCTAAGCTACTCAGCTCTCCCGGAGTAAGATCTTATCTACATCCATTTGTTTCGTCCAAGGTTCACAAAGATGTTTGACAACTGAAAAGGGATTAAAGGGAACGCAATAAATATTTAGCCTAAAGAAATGGAGATATGTCGGTAAGGATTAATCCGTGTACCTCAGCACATGTTGCTAGTAGGTCGACCAGGCTGATGAAGTACGTCAGGTGGCCTCGCTCCGTCTTGTTAGTGAGGATCTTCTCCCTGAAAAACAAAAACAATTGTCATTACTACATGAATATGTCAATAACACCTTTCAACGTGTCCATTGACCCAGCTGGGCCTCCTTTCACAAAGCTTTCAAATGATGAAGAATGGGAGTTAAGGTTAATCTCAGAAAGGAGTCCCTGTACTGTCAGTAACTGTCAGTATCCATCTTATGACTACTTACCTGAGTTCTCGGGGCTGGTCGAGTACATAGGCTGCTTTCTTGAAGGTTTGCATAATGTACTTCATCACCAGCGCTTGGTTGCGTTTGATTGTCAGGTCCAGTCCCTCCACCTTCACGAGGACTTTTAGGAGTTCCAGGAACTCTGGAGCTCGATGCTGATTCTCCGCGGACAAAAGAACAATCCTCTGGATTTGGCGGGAGTACACCTTCAGACAGGTAGCCTGGTTCCCGATGAACAACTGAAATAGGGAGTCAGTAAATGAAGTACATGTAAAACATTGACGGTATTTGTAAATTGTGGATTGACTGAAATCTGTCCGATTGTGGCCCCGGTTCTATTGTTTAGCGAATCATTTCAGGGGAAAACATCCTTTTCCCAATGTGTTAAAATATACCGACTCCGCTGTGTTAAAGACTTTCTGCAAATGCCGGGTACCTCTTTGAGCGCCAGAGCCAGATCTGAGCGGACGATCTGTACATCCAGCAGTGTGTCCAGGTGTTCGAACAGCTGCTCCTGCACGCGCTGGTTCTCTCTGGTTAACAGCTGCAGCAGATACAACGTCTTCCTGAACACCGTCTCCATCCCCTTGTACTGCTCCTGCAACACCAACAAATCAAGTCTTAGTGGTATACACGCTTTACGTCCTTCTGTGTATGCTCTAGCTTGAGAAACTTATGAACAAATTAGCTCTTCCTTCAGGGTAGAAACCGTCAAATGTGCGGAATACTTACAACCAGCCGAGAATCAATTTCCTGAGAGAGAATGTCTAGAACAATCTTCAGAAGTCCTAAAAAACAAAGGAAACTTGTGTTATTGGTAAATATAAACAAATACAATGCAGCTTTTCATGTTCAACCGGAAATATCTGTACTAAAGTGTAGGAATTGCAAACTTCTCAAGTGACACAAAAATTGCTCTGTGGGAGGGGCAAGTACAGATTTGGTCTTATTGTAAAAATTAAGTTTATGTCACAGTAATCAACTGACCGTGACTAATCATTATGTTCTGGTTCATGTGGTGAGGTTCATCCGAGGTCTTCGGGAGGTGACAGAACCTATAAGACAAGGGGTAGAATCAGAGGAAGTAACAGAAGAATCATTACTGGCATATATGTTGTAACTGACCACCTTTACACAGATTACAGACACAACGTTGTTTGATCCCTTTATGGTATGAGTGACACATTATAACTGATTGATAGTTTATACAAAAAGCGGGGAGATAACTCACTCTGCTAATTCGTCAAGGACATCACTCATCAGTTGCACCTGCTGGTCATTCAGTTTCGCACGTGACAAGCGTCTCAATGTTGGCAGTGACCTCTGAACCTCGCGGTGGACACGTGCCGAGTCGTGAGTAAGCAGCACCTACATACATAGGCATTGGTGAGTGACGAAAACATGCACACATATTTGCAGTAGATTTTCCTTATTGGCAGACCAACATCGGATCTCCAAGAACGCCAGCAGTTCCTGACAGACATTTATTTAGGGTTACCAAATACTCACTTGAGCTCTCTCCGCCAGTTTAAACATGTCGTTCTGGGAGGAGTACATTTTGTTCAGGATGTCCAAGGACTTGACCACCATTTTGTCAGACTTGTAGTTGGACAGGTCCTGATAGGAAACACAAGTGCAGTTGTTAGAATATAATATATGGTGACACCATCATAGGACACCTTCAGAACCCTGGAATCGCCTTCAAATGTATAGTTGTATCTTTTAAGCACACCTTAGATATGTAAAACAATCACAGTAATGAATTCTTTTGTCCATCCTTGCAATGGTCTCCAGATGATATAGGTAAAATCCAGGGGATGGGGCAAGGGCGTGGTGGCATTTTCAACAGATTGTATTTTCGTGTCCGTTAGTTCATTTTACTCACATCACAGTTTACTGATAAGCCTAAATAACAAAGAAAACCCAGAAAACTCCAAGTTTGAGTCTAGTACTGACCAGTAGCACAGCAGTGGTGCTGTCCAGATCAAAGATGGCGGATGCATGAAACATCTCTTTCAGTTCTTTCAGCACCTCTTTCTGCTTCTTCAGCGATTTCCTGGCAACACAACACCACAAGACAGTCAGAATGTGAACAGAAATATGTGAGCAGTACCACAGTCATGTCAGGGCGACTGAAGTCAACTGCATGTGGAGAATAAAAGCCGAGGGCAAAAGAAGAAAGATAATGATGGTACCACTTACTTTGACGTGTCTGTTGGGTCATACGTCTCGTACAAGAGAGGTTCCAGCACCGTCTGGGACTTCTTCTTGACAGCCCCTTGTTTGGCGCCCAGTTCACCGTACTTGAACTTGGTGACAAATACCTGCAGGAAGGGAGAATATAGGTGTAAACAGATGATGAAGCAATGAGATATCTTGAAGACTTGACAATTCTCTTGATTATGAATAATATTTCGTCATTATATATCTCACCTTCAGCCGTAGATTTCTCTGGAATGTCAGGAGAAGATCGAGCACCCACATGGCCCTGAAAAGACAGTTGATATGTACAGTCAGAAAGTGTTATATTGGACTAATACTTGTTCTTCATAGCATCCAAGCCTATTCAGCTACTTACTGGTATTTGGCATTGACGATGGCCTCCATTTCTTGATTCAGCTCGAACCTCGTCGTGTTTCTGTACTGTGCGACAGACTTGCTAGACTCTTTAGAATAACCTGAAGAAGAAAACAGGTGGATTTACTCAATGCATTTGAATTGAAAGGCACTCTTGTTCCCATCTGGAACGATGCTTGAGTGGTTGCACCCATTTAGTTAGGAAGCGAACAGTTTAGGTATATGCGTACCTTTGCCCTTGTCTTTGTCCTTGGGGAAGGGGACATCATGCCGCCCGTCCAGCAGGCTAAGTAATGGAGGCAGGAGTTTCCTGACGTCATCCAGATCCATGTAGTACCCGAACTTTACAAGGTGATGCAGAAGGCGGAGAACCTAGCGACATTACAGTGTATTGAGATTAATGTCCATTTGAAAAGTACATTGAATTTCGTCACCATGAAACAGCCAGAAGTGAAGTACATTGCTGAAGTTCACTACTTTATTGAAACAAACGAGTTCGTGGAAATGTGTGGTGTTCACAGGGATTCTGTTCTGGGATTCGAACTGAAAGTTGTTTGGATCCTGCGACTTGGAGGACGTAGGCTATTAACATAAAGCTATCATGAGTACGCGAGGTTATCTCGTGTGAAGAAATAGACCTGGGACACATTAACTGCCGAACAGATCTAATCAAGACAAAGATTTACCTGTTCTACCAGAAGGTTAAGACCGACCATTGACGCCGTCATCGTACAGTTCTGCGCAAGGAAGTCCGCTAACCAGTCTCTGAGCACTGGGAAGATGGTGACAAGGTCTTTGACCACCTGTTTTACAAGGACAAGACACAATGACAGAAAAAAATCATCGTGGTGCATCACACATACATACCATATCATTACACGTTGTTTATGTTAACTGTAATTGTAGACAACAAAATAGTATTAAATGTGACAATTTCTAGAAGCTGGACATTCCAACGTCATATAAGGGAAGCAGCATTGTCTGAACCGCATATTAGGATAAAGGCATTTGAAACAGGACAACACAATTTGCAGCGTGAGAAGTGTTACGTGAGTATATCCTCCATTTGTTAGACAGTAATAAAACACATGATTAAGTGAGTTAGTTACTGGCGTAGAGCTGGGTATAAGTAGATACATCATTAGCAAGCCGTCAGGACCATGTGATACAGGCACGGTGTGTGGTTAGAACAAATATCAAACTCAAAGACAGAATAATAAGTGAGAAGGTTTTGTGAATTATCCCCCTTTTGTGCATTCTTAAGAGACCATTAACCATTTATGTATATTGTGAGTAGGTATTTGTATTTAACGCGATAAAAGTTGATCTTGGGTCATGATAATTATCTGTATTATCGAGGTCATTGTTGAAACATACCATTATATCTATTTTCATGTCATATCTGTATAAAAGATCCAAAATACAAATAAGACAAATGATGCCATACATATATTTTCCATTTTATATAAATGAGTGTAGTATTATGCTGTTTTCACACTATTCCAGCCACTGCTCGGCAGGGGACACATTATATGGACCAAGCAGTGGTACCATATTGGGATTCGAC